>BQKN01062213.1:39670-57105 GCA_022839385.1 Asparagus kiusianus
GATCTGGGCCCGACGCTGTTCAAATATGAAATTCCTTGATAAATCCTCGTCGATCTCATATTCTGTAGTGGGGTTGCTTTGAAAAATTCAGATCTGAGCTTTGTTGGTGTTGTTGCTTCCAAAATCAAGTAAAAATTGCTTTTTTTAATTTTCAGATTATTAGTTTATTTTACAGCAATTTATGTTACTCTAAAATCTTAGAGTCGAGCTATGATGTGTTGTTGCTTGAAATTTTTTGTATTTGATTAATTTTCTGATCATTAGATAATATGAAGAAGTTCTGATCACTAGTGGTAATTTGATTTTTTTTTCTTTTTTGATTAATTTTTTCAGATCTGAACTTTTAATTTGATTAATTTTCTGACTTTTAGCTCCTAAAATTTTTTAATTTGATTACTTTTCTGATTATTAGATAGTACGAAAATGTTACTGTAGTGTGTTGTTAATGAAATTTTTTTCATTTTAGGAGCTAAAAGTTCATATCTTTGATATTTTTAACTGTTATTTATGTTACAGTAATATTTTGCTTAGATATTGCATTAATCCATGTTAGTATTTGTAATTTGTTCACAGCACATGAATGTTCACATATCTTCAATACGCAAATTGTTCGATTTTTGAGTTACGTGAAAATTGCCACAATGCACATAAACAAACACAATTGCTACATAAACAAGGTTAAATGTCATATCTATAAAAATATATCAGTTTGTAGTATTTGAAAATATAGCAATTTGTTCGATTGTGGAGTTACGTAAAAATTGCCACAATGCACATAAACAACACAATTGTTACATAAACAAGGTTACATATCATATCTATAAGAAAATATATTAGTTTGTAATCTTTGAAAATATATCAGTTTATAATTTTGTTGGTTTGTCATTAATTTTTGTAAATTGCAATTCATTCAGATTTTATTAGAATTTACTTAGTTTCTAACTGGATAATGATTTTTGCATCGTAGATGTATAATGATGGGGATTGTTTTGATGAACAAAGTGTTGTTAATATGGTTCAAGGTGATGCACTATTTGTTTTTATTATAATAATTACAGTCAAAAGGAGAATGCAAGCTAGACATAAATCAATTCATAGTGGTCCAAGTAAGGAAAAAAAAGACAAGAGAGAGCTAGAATTAAGCACATAAAGCGAATTTATAATGATTTTAGTGATAGTTGTGTAAATTATATTAGAATGCGGAGTGATGTTTTTGTTAAACTAACGAGTATAATAAGGAACAATAGCCTGCTAAAATACTCAAGGAATGTAACAGTGGAAGAACTTATCATGACATTGAACATTCTGGGTCATAAATCTAAAAATCGCATTGTCAGATCTTATTTTATAAGATCACGTGAGATAGTTAGTAGATAATTCAACAAGGTATTACAAGCAATTATTTGCATGCGTGGACGGTACCTGAGACAAGCCCCCAATGACATTCCCAAAGAGATCGTTAACAACCCGCTATACTACCCTTATTTCAAGGTATATCTAAACTTTAAGCACATTTCAGCATATTATCAATGAAAGTAAATTTTAATTTAGGTGTGTGATACACGTATTATAGGATTGCATTGGAATGATAGATGAGACTCATGTTGATGCAATGTTTCCGATTAATCTTGTTGCACGCTTTCGAGGTCGCAAATGTGTTACACAAAATGTGCTTGCAGCTTGCACCCCAAACAAGCTGTTCACATATGTTTTAGCAGGTTGGGAGGGGTCTGCAAATGATTATAGGATTCTTCAGGATGCATTGTCTAGACCACAACCACATGGATTGAAAGTCTATGATGGTAATTAAATAAAGACTTAACTTAAAATTTATTAAGTTTAATATTCAAACTTGACTTAAAAATTTTCTTTATTTAATTGTAGGCAAATACTATCTTTGTGATGCTTGGTACCCAACCATGCCAGGTTTCATCTCTCCATACCGAGGTGTTCGATATCATTTGAAAGAACATTCGGGTAAAACACCTAAGAATTGAAGGAAATTATTCAATCTAAGACATTCTTCCTTGAGGTCGAAGATTGAATCTGCATTGGGCACATTGAAGAATGTTTCAAGATTTGTGTGCTAAGCCGCATTATCCTTTTCCTATACAAGTAGATATCATATTAGCATGCATGGTACTCCATAATTTCATTACAATTGTGGATCTAAGTGATGAACTACTCAACGATGATGAGTTTATTGAAGACATTGATGGTGAGATGGCAAATGAGAATGACAATAGTTTAGTTGATTTTACTCAAAATCAAACCCAAAGAGAACAAACTGAATCAAGAAATGAGTGGAAGACCCTTAGGGATGACATTGCATGGGCGATGTGGGTGGACTACTGTGATAAGTATAATCATGGTGTAACCACAGAGACTTTATTTTTATTTGTGTTCTATTTATGCTCATATATGTACTCAATAACTCTATTTCCAGTAATTATGTTCTGCTTTTAATTCATGTATTCATCTTTTACTTCTTTCAGTTATCTAACTTTCTCTATTTAATTAGTAATGACTGATAATACACCATTGAGTAGGAGGGATAATAAAAAAGGCAAGGGGGTAGTTCCATCACAGCCCCTACCACCTCAACCCCATCAGTCTATACATCACGGCGATGGTGGGTATTTTCCATTTTAGCAGTCGTACTTTGTACAACCACCTCAAGCATACTCGAACATGCTATTCCATGATAGCAGCTACTTTCCAATGCACCATCATATGGCTTCTCAACATATTAATGAGAAGTTTAACACAGTTTTTAAGTGGGATAATGCCATGCACCACATCAAAACTTTACGAACAAGATTTCGTGATATGGAAACTTATCGTAATCTTAGTGGTAGCGGATGGGATGATAGTACGAAGACTGTCATCATGGATCCTAAATGTTTGGATAGGTGGATTGAGGCAAATAAACTCTGGTTAAAGAATACATTTATTTTCCATTTCTTTTTCTTATTTTCATTGAATTAATTAAACTATAATTTTCAGGACAAGAGCTTTAAGAATGCTAAGCTTAGACAATACGTCAATGAACCATTGAAGTATTATGATGATCTCGCCCTTATCATCGGGGATGATCAAGTTACAAGATAATTTGCTAGTGGTGCTTGGAAAAAGTTTAGCCGTGAGTCCATAACTCTTGGAGATGAGGCGAACTCACCTATGCATTCTCCCCAATCCCCTCAAGTACATGTTTTAGATGACGAGGACACTCCTCCGCCTAAGGAAGCACCCGACACATTAAGTTCTAAGGCTAAGTCATCCTCCGCCAATGTAAAGGATCGTAAGGCCAGCCTAGGTAGTGAGATCATGCAAAAAATTATGGATAAGATAGATGTATTTAGCACAAACATGAAATGTGTAAATATGCATTGGACCGAGAAGTTATCCACGATCCTATATGCTCATTCACATGTCTTTAGTGTTGTCAAGTTAGGTACATACTACCGTCACCTCTTTATGAATGAGCATGAATCAAGACTATTTATGGGCATATCTTCGGTTGGTCAGAAGGAGATGATTGAGTCATTTCACAACAAAGAGGGTTGAAGACCTATAGAATATGGGTGTGTGTGGTATTTTGTGATTCTCACTTAAGCACATTTACGTTTTAAATCCACTTACTTTTGGTTAAAGGCTAATATTGTTTAACTTAGAGACACTATTCTTATGAGATGATGTTTACTTTTTGTGATTGTCGAACATTATGACGATGAAACATATTATTATTATATTGTAGTAAGTAGTTATTTACTTCCATTTTGTAAATATTACCTTTCATAGTGTAAATATTGTGGTGTACTAACATTTAAATTAAACTTGTGACTGCAGGATATTTATAAGTCACCATACAATTTCCTAAGACACAAACAACCTACAATGTGCATACATTGTACTGGATGGCTATTGCTCTGGGTATTTTGTGTAATAAGTTTTCATGAAACAAGTTTACATTTGTGACTTTTTTACTTTTAGGCTATGATGATTGTCAAAATTTCTGAGATTAGCAACCCGCAATATCTTTTGAAATTGCACTAGATGGCTAACAATGTTGATATTGACCAAGTTCTGAGCCCTAAGCGGTAATTTCCTTAGTGAGATTTTGTGTGCAAACTCATGTGACGTGGGGTTGTTTTGTGGGCATTTGGTGGGATTCATGCCTATATGCTTCGGATTGTGAGCCTAGTTGTGTTCAGGTTGTGACGAGGGGTTGTTTTGTGGAGCCTGATTGTGTTCAGGTTGTGACGTGGGGTTGTTTTGTGGAGCTTGGTTTTGTTCAGGTTTGGTATGTTTTGTCCTTACTATTTGTGGACTGTTTTGTGCACATATGACCGTACTTTGTGCACATATGACCAGTTTTTTTGCTCAGCCAGGTTTGATCTGTTTGTGCTAAGTTTTGTGTTCGTGGATTTTGTGTTCAGGCACTGTTTTTCTGGGTTTGCGTTCAAGCACTCAGTCACTTTGGTTTCTTTGTATATTATCCTCTAATCTTTTGCCAAAATTTGATGCTGATTACTTGTGCTCAGGATTGTTGGTTGGTGTTGTTGGTTGGGTGGTTGGTTGGTTGGTGTTGTTGGTTGCCTGGTGGGTGTTTCCTAGTTCATTGTTGGTTGGTGTTTCATAATTGGTGTTAATACGGTTCACTGTTGGTGTTTCATGATGCTGATTTAGTTTGTTCTCAGCCAGGTTTTGTGCACATATGAAACCACTTTTGTTTGCATGGTTGTGTTCAGGTTTGTGACCTGTTCTGTTCTGTTTTGTGCACATATGACTTGTTCTCATTTCTTCAAGTTCTATTTGAGCTCATGTTTGTGCACACCAGTTTTCCTAATGCTCTGGTTTGTGCTATGTTTATGTTCAGTCACTTGGAGTTCTATTTGTGTTCAGGTTTTCCGCACTGTTTGCGCTCAGTTTTGTGTATGCGGATTTGTGTTACAGGTAATGTTTTTAGGGGTTGTTTGTGTTCAGGCACTTGGTTGTTCTATTTGTGTTCAGGTTTGTTCTGTTTTGTCCTTACTATTTGTGGACTGTTTTGTGCACATGTGACCTTATTTTGTGCACATATGACCAGTAATGTTCAGTTTTCCTGATTCATTTTCCTTCAGCTGTGTTTCCTGGTGCTAATTACATGCATTCAGTTTTGTGTTCACTTTAGTATTTAGGTGTTCGGCTGGATTTGTTGATTTTGATATTGTTTGTGGGTGTTCAATTTAGGCTATGATGATTGTTAATTTTTCTGAGATTAGCAACCTGCAATATTTGTTGATATTGTACTGGATGGCTAACAATGATATTGAACAACTTTTGAACCCACAGCCATAATTCGCATATACATGTGATTGATTTATTTGACATGATGTCAAGACATATTTTCAAATGATTTTTTGCACATAAAGTTCATCAACATGCATAAATTATCAGGTTTAATGTGATTTGCTATGTTATATACATATATATGGCTATTCAGGTCGTTTATATGTTTTTATAGGTTTCAGAAGAATTTTTGGCTAATTCAGGTACATATTTCATAAAATTATGAATAATCAGGTTATTACAGGTCTCGTTTATTTATTTTTCTTGGAAAACAGGTTTTGTGTGATTATTTTCGTCTCAAACAGGTATATTTCAGATCAATTAGGTACGCAGTTCATGTTACATTAGGTTTCGTATGATTTCAAGTTTCGTATGATTTCATTAATACAAACATAAATTTATAATTCATTCGGGATATTATTATTTGTTCATGTTACAGTCGCACTTTTATATGATTAAGATTACATCCCACAACTGTACAAATAAATTTGTCTATAGTGGAGGGTAATCTTACAATGGTGACCCTAAACACTTTTCCCTACACACTTCAAAACCAACCAAACACAAGAAAAAATAGGAAATGTCAAATCAACAAAAGTTTTCCCTTTTTTCTCATGCAAACCAAACACAATAAAAGTAAATACATTGGTTTCCCACTATTTTTTTGTGCGAACCAAACCAAAACAATCTATTTTTTAGAAAAATTTGGAAAACTCAAAACTTATGTTTCTTTACATGGAATTGCATTTCCCTATATCTAAGAAACGAACCAAACTACCCCTAAATATACGGAACAAGCAATCATCAAAAGGGCATATACCACATATTCCTATGCATGTAGTCATGAACAGCTAAAATAAGCAAGTAGGTAACAGTTCATTATGCAACAGGAAACTAACCCAATAAATGCAAATTCATATAAAAACATCTAAACCTAAACTTGAGATACACTTCTAAGGCCCATTTCATTACGAATGGGGTTACCTTCTTCCCTTAAACAATGTACTTATCTAAACTATTAGCCAGTTAAATAAATTCTTGCTATATAACTAACATCTGCAGCACCAAAAAAGTAACTTCAAATTTCTAAACTGAATTCTGCAATTTGCTAGATAACTATGGCAGAATAACGTAGCAGAAGCTGCAGAAATGTCATCTTAGGAGTGGTTAAAGAATGCTCCTAAGCTGCCACTCTAAAATGATGAAGAAGTTGCAAGTAGATAGAATATCAAAGATAATGAAAATAAGAAATAATTTCTGTCCATTATATTTAATAGATCATGTCATGTAATAGTATTAATCTTTTAAAAAATCGCACCATGGGCAGATCCATGGGGGTGGTTCCTGCAAGGATTGCAATCTATGTTTGGACCCCATAATTATGGCAATCCAAGAGTGACTTAGTCTCATATCCAACAGAGGACTTATGTTGAAGATATCAGCTTCAGTCTTAAAATTAACTACATCAATCAATGGGGTTTTTGAGGAATTCTTAATAGGGTACCTTTCATTTAAGGGATCAAACAAGGCAATGAGGCATCATTCATGATATTCCAGTGGGAAATCCAGCTTGGTAGCAAGAGGTGTCTCGATTGGCCCTTAAATATGAGTAAGCTTTTAAATCACTCCATCATTTTCAATCCTCGAAAGAAAACTACAAAACCTCGACTCGTCAGCTTTGTCCATCCCCCCATAACAGTCCCAACTTTGGTGCCTAAGAACCTGAGAGCTTTGGAAATAATTGCCCATCGACATAATGGCCTATGACTCACCGAGATGATAAATACAATCAGGCTATAAGTATCAAGTTAAGCAGCTTATATTGGTTGAACAAATATGGCCCAGTGACTATGATGGTGATGAGGGTAGCCCTCTTACAAAGGAGGTCCTTGAGTTTGAAGAGTTTGTCCGGAATTACTTAACATGCTATACAAGGAAAGGATCTCACATTCCTTAACTCTCTTGAATACCATTAAATGGATTTCCATTTATATCCTTATTACCAGTAGGGCTTCTCATAATTATATTGATGCTCAACTAGTCTAAAAATTCAGCCTCTCACTGGCTTATACAAATCCATGTATGGCTCACATTGCAGGAGGAAGAAAGATATATATTGCGCAAGCAGTTGCACTAATGTCAACCTCCTTGGGCAAAGTATTTCCTTCTTGACTGACTTTTTTAGTCATAACAATTAATGATTACCAAGAAGTGTTTGGGGCCATAACGGATGTGCTCAATTGAAAAGTCAATCTTGACCTCAACAATGTGCGTCTTAAGTTTACAACGCCTGACTAAAGTGTGTGTCTACTTCTTGCTCAGTTTTCTCATGGGATATTTCTTCTAACAACACAAGTTTGCCCTTCCCTCCCTCTTTAATCAATATTTTCCCAAAGACATCAAACAAGCTCAAGTTCTCTGATAATTACTTCCAAATTATACTTCAATTAATTGGTGATCTTCTTGATGAGTTGCAGGGCTTGAGATTCTCTTCTAAATGGGATTCCTAAACAGGTTATCAACTTTCAGGACTCATTTTGGACACTACAAGTAGCTAGTCATGCCCTATGGGCTTACTGCATTTTGATCTCTGATGAGTGATTTATTTCAGAGATATCTCTAACGCTTCATTCGAACATAATAATCTACAACTCATCATGGGGGGAAAACACATTGCACACTAGTATTACCCACCTTGAGTGAGCATCTATTATATGCCAAGTTCTCCGATGTTGCTTTGCTCAACTACAAGTTGTCTATCTGGATCGTGTAGGTAAGAATAGCAATGGACAATTGAAAATAGAAGTTATCTTTAGGCCTGTGCGAAAGACTCTAAAGGCTCTTAGGGGATCAGTGGAACTCACATGAGGATTCAACATCATTGTTGTTCCTCACTACGCTAACCAACACCGACACCGTACATTGGGCAATGGAGGCCCAATGTACTTTTCCAGAACTTAAAGCAAAGCATTAACTTCTCCGTCTATCCTCAAACTTCCAGACTTTTATAGGCATTTTCGCATTGAATATGATGCTTAACAAGGCAGCATTAAGGCAATCTTGATGCACGAGAGTCATCCTATTGCTTATATCTGCCAGTCCTCAAAAGTTAATGGCAAACTAGACTCCGCATGCGACAAAGAAATGTTGATCATTCTTCTCGCGGTCAAAAAGTGATAATACCTATAAGGTCAATCATAACACTATACTCACCAACCACATGCCTCTTAAGTACATATTGGACCAACATGATTCTTAAAACATCATCAACATGATTTATCACTAAGCTTCATGGGTTTTCTTCTGTGATGAAGTAAAAGAAAGGGCGGACTAACAAGGTTGCCGACACTTTTCTCTCCTACATAAGGAATCTACTATATTCTCTCTTATCATAGTTAAGGCAGACTGACGGTTAGCTCTGAGATGCACACTATTGATTCCTTCTTCATTCAATTTAACGATCAACTACTCCAGCATTATTGCCTTCCGCCAAACACCACCAAGAAATATGACATCTTCCTCTATGAAGACAAGAGTGATGGCAAGCCTGACTTCTGATATTCATAGCTTTGTCATTTATGAGCTCCATGACACCACTGAACTCTCAGGGGTCATTATGGACTTCAATGCATCATAATAGACCAGATACAATATTTGGTGCGAAACCAAGCCAATGTCAAAGTGGACTTACCATTTTTATCATAACTTTCCTCATTACTCATAAGGAATCCTCTTGGTTCATGTACTACTTTGGTTATCATCTTTCTAGAGTTTGCAATCCTTTGTTAGTTTAAGACTAAGAAATGGCTCATCTATAACTATACTACTCTAGAAGGATCTTAATAAGGGTAGAAGGAATGTTGGACGTTCATGATGCCATAGTTGATTTTTCAGGGAAAATTGTGATTGGTTTAGGGCAAATTGGTCAATTTGAATGGAAGGACTCTAATAATAATAATAATAACTCTAAACCCCCCTATAACAAGCCTTCAACAATAGAAATTTTCAACCATAAGTACAAAAAAGACATTAAATATTAGAGATTTTGGAAGTAGAAGGTGGGTTTCAAATCATAAAGTACTTCTATTAATGCTAAATCTTGGAATAGAATATTTTAAATATTAGTTGCAATGGTCAAGATCTGTTGAAGAAGATTTATAGGGAATTGACATGAGAAATTCTTTAGATATTCAAATTAGTGATGTATAGAACGGTGTATAAAAGAGAGAATAAAGATTTAAAATCATCATAGCAAAAAGTTCTGTTTACCACATAAATAAGTAAAAGATACATTCTAATGTTTAAAATATATTAATAAATTAAGAAATTAAGAAATAATATTGTGCCCAAATTGACCAACAGCCACTCCTATAAATTATGAAAAATGTTTTTGCACAGATGTTTTGTAATATAAAGTACTTTTAATTAAATTTTTTGTATGAATTTCTTTGAAACTACACTAATATAGTTTCTATTTCCTATATCGTGCGCATTATGCATAAGCAATTAAACTAGATAGATAGATAATTATATTCAACTTGTCAAAGATGGACCTAGCTAGTGCCGTTCTTTTTTGGCAAAACTTCAGTGTAGGTGCCTAATGTTTTAGCCAAAATTTCATACGGCTCCTTGGACTTTGAAAGTCATTGACATAAGCATTTTTGAATTTTTTTCGTTAACAATTGCTGACGCAGCAGAAACTTTTTATCTTTTTATTTTCTTGTTGATTGGACTGCCTTTTCTCTCTCTCGCTCTCCCCTTTGCCACATGGTCTCTCCCATTTACATAGACCGGAATTTAAATGGTAACTCTCTTCGCAGGCCCTATTCTCAAAAAGAACACCCAAAAAAATTGCTCCTTTCTCAAAAATCCTAAATCAACAAAAAGGCACCCTTAAGGCCTTAACCTTAAAAATTCACACCAAGCTCAAATTATGAACTTGAGCCATTTTACTTCTCCGCTTCATCCCACACAGAACACCCAAAAGAACATTCTCTCATTGCCCCCCCCCCCCTTTCTTTGACGTCATAATGGCAGTCCTTCTCCCACAATGATGAGTGGACATGTTATATAAACTAAAGCTTGCACTCATTTCAATATGGAGACAGGGGATCTAGGACTTGAGAAAGGGGATTTAGGGTCTGAGAGGGGAGTTTCTTTAAATGATAAAGGGGATTAAGTGTTTGAAAAAGGGGTTCCTTTAGATGATAGAGATAATTGGGATTAGGGATTCATTCTGGTCTATTTAAAAAACAATGAGAGAGCTGTCCACTAAGTGTCCAAACAGTAAAGAAAAAGGAAAATGACAAAAAAAATCATGTCACATAAGCAATTATCAACGGAAAACTTTAAAAATTACTTAAATTGATGATGAGATTAACGTTAAAGATCTCTTTTGATGACAAGTTTAAGAACATAAATGAAATTCCACTAAAACACTAGGGGACTAAACTTAAGTTTTGCCTTTTTCTTTAACGGGAAAATGCCATCAGAGGACTATGATAGGATCTATTTGGACAATCCTATAGCTTTAGGACATATCTACATTTATGTTTCCAAAATTCAAATCTCCTTTCCTCATTTCTTTCATCTAGTCATCCTCCCCGTCTACCTTATCATTTCTCGATCTATGCTCTTCCTACCATCACGTTGAACTCGATTATGTCAAGAGAAACATAAGATGAGAAAAACATACATGCTCAACATAAATGCTAATGCCTTTGTGCCAATTCCTTTTTTAATTCAGAAAACACTATGATCAATCTAGCAAAAAACCAATTCGCATCACATATCGCAATGAAATTGCAAACCAATTTCTTTCGGTGATAACAAAAGCCAGTAGCAAAAGATATTAGCATTCCTTAATAAGGAAAATCATACAAAGAGGCAAACCATTGGAGCTTAACCAATCAAAGCCCAGGAAGCATCCAAGGAGCAAGAAAAACATTAACGGATTCTGATCTCACCTAACCGAGAACTGCTCTTCTTCCTCCGCTTCATCTTCATCCTCTCCATCTCGAGCTGCACCTCCATAAACATCTTCATCCTCTTAAACTCCAACTCCTTCACAAACTCCATCCTGTGCCTCTCCAGCTCCATCATCTGCTGCTGCTTTGCACTCTCCACCCTCTCGTAAACCCCCGCAAAATTCACAATCGCCCTCGCAAGCTGTCCCATTTCTCCTCCTCCTCCTCCTCCTCCTCCCCCCTCGCATCCAACCAAGCCCTCCCATTTTCTCTTCTCACCCCCTCGATCCTCCCCCTCATCACCATCCAACTCTTTGTCATTCTCGCCTAACGAGCTCTCACTAGACGACTCCTGTGGCCGAAACCTCCAAGATCCACCCGAAAATCCACCCACATTAGAGCTAGAACTAAGGTTAGGTTTTCGGGGCTTAACCGTAAACATCAGCCTCGGATGCCGAGGCGGAGAGATCACCGGCGATCTCTTTCCCGCTGACGACGAGCTGGGGCCCATGAAAGCGTCGAACTTATCAAAGAGAGGCCACTGAGAGGTCCCCGGGGGCTTCGACTTTTCGAGCTTGTACTTCTTCTTCACCGTGTCGATCCTGTTCCTGCACTGGACGTCGGTCCTCCTCGGCCGGCCGAGGAGATCCTGGCGGGCGTTGACGGCGTCGGCGACCTCCGACCAGTCGTTCTGGCGGAGGTTCCCGCGGTTGAGATGGAGGTAGCGGTCGCCCCACGCGTCGACGAGGCAGGCGGTGCCGCCCTCGCTCCAGCAGTCCTCTCGGCCGCCGCCGGCGGGGGGCATGATCTAGGGTTAGGGTTAGGGTTAGGGTTTGGGGTTGGGGTTGAAATAGAGAATTGGGGATTTTGGGAGAGAGGGGAAGTCGTCGTCGGTCGAAAACATCTGTAGGCACCGGACGGTAACGTGACCCGCGAAAAGAGAGGGTAGGTTTGAGTTTTGGGGACGGGGCTTGGAGTCATACCGGCGGTGAGCGGAACCAAAGTCTCGGGAAACAAATAAGAAAAGGCTTCTTTTTTCCATACTAGTGCCTTGTGTAATTTATATTTTGAAATTATGCATTAAATCATTAAAATTGCTGTCATATTCTCATAAGCTGTTTACATTAGCACTTTTACTTATTACTAGATTTTATACGCGTGCCATGCACGTGGTTAAATACCATGATTAAGTATTTTTAGCTTATTTTCTAGGGAAAAATGTTTTAAGGCCCCAAAAAAAGATCCGGTTGTGTATAGCCCCCCTATATTTTTTTTGTGTGATCAAACCCCCAATACCCAACTCAATAACGGTTCAGCCCCATTTTCATTTCCCAAGCAACTCTGAGAGCACAGTACGTCTCTTAAGACGAAACTGCCCATGTAACTGTTCGCCCCCCAATCCGCCCTCCCTCTTTCTCTCGCTCGCGCTCTTTTCTCTGCAGACCCACAAATTTCCCCAAAAAATCGAACCTCCTTCAGCGGTCGAACCCAATTTGAAAACCCTAGTTTGACTCTAGCGGCCAGGAAATCCACAAGGAAAATGCCGAAGAAAATTATAAGAAAAATGGCTAAGAACCCTAAACGACGCACGAGTGAAGTAGACCAGATTCAAACGGAAGCGGACGTTCGTCACCAGCGTAGGTCGGCACGACTTGCGCAGGAGGAACTACCAAATTTATCCCCCTCCACCTCCGCCTTGATATCTCACGCTAGCGATTCTGTTCCGGCATCCTCTGATGATGAGGAGAGTAATGAGGCGATGGAAACCCTATTGAGCATGAAAAGTCAGGAAAATCGAGAGCGCAAGAGGAGACGCTCGCCGGAGGATGTGTCCATGTCAAAGAAGAAGTAAGTTCCCAATCAATTGAGGGTTTTTGAATTTAATTATTTTAAATGAGTGATGTTGATTTTAATTGTGGTTTATGGGTTCCTTTTTGAAGGAAATGGTGGTGAGAGACTGGTTATTGTAGTGTATAAGCAGTTTCTTAATTTTGGAGGAAGATCTGAACAATATGAAGTGTTGTGGGGTTAGAAGAAATGCATGTAAACAATTCTCAATTGTTGATAGCTAGTAGCAATGCATGCCAATAATCTGTGTTTGTTGTTAACGTTTACTCTTAAGAGTCAACTATTAGCTAATCATGTTAATAAATCATGATTTTGACTATGTTAATGCCTTTTCTGTTGATTGTTACGTAATTTAAAGTTGAGTTGAACGACTTGTTAAGAGTAAATTGTTGTTCATCCAGGATAGTTGCTGCATTAGGTGATATTAGGCCCAGTGCCTGTCTTGGAACGTATTGTTCATTCATGCAAAAACTACAACCAAAACTGAAAAAGTGGCATTGGGATGCCTACAAGGGCTGTAACTTTGAGCACTATGTGTTCTTTGGTCCCCCAGCACGCGATCGACGGGCACTAGAGTATGTGCTCAGCCATTATACTGAAGAAACTGATGAGTTCTCTTTTCCCGACCCTAAGAGCGGTTCTATATTTTCAGTGAAATTTGATGAAGAGTGGGTGCATACTCACACAGGCATTCCCATTGATGGGGAGCTGATCTACGGGAATAGAGACCCTCACAATAGACTTTGGAGGCAATACTTTGAAGATAAGAAAGAAATGCTAAAGGCCAAGCCAAAGGCAAAGGCAAAGGCCAAGGCTACACCAGAAGCTGGTAGCATGAGGAGATATGTCGAGGAGTTACTGGAAACACTTGTTGAGTCCTCTGATAATAAGGACATTGAGGATTTTGTGCTGCTTCAGATATTGTACCAATGTGCAACGATTTGGTGCCCCAACAGCTCTCAAGGCATCCCAAGACAATTGTTTCAATATGTAGATAGTATCGAGAGAGTGAAGACTATTGCGTGGGGTAAATTTATTTTTGATGAGACGAAGAGAGGCATTCAAATTGCTGTTCAAGGGATGAGGAAGCCAGGGGTTACATACGTACCTGGATGCATGCCGCTCATCCTTGTATGTTGCATGATCATCTGGCTTGACATTTGATCTAGTTAATAGGAGTCATGGTACCATGCATTAGAAAACATGTACAACATTGGACGTTAATAGGCTAACATGTTGAAATCAACATGTTAACATGAAGTTTGACATATAAAAGTAAAAGTTAACATTAATAGGTGAAAGTTAACATGTTAACATAAACTTTAACATATAAAAATTAAAGTTAACATTAATAAGTGAAAGGTAACATGTACCCAGTAATGTTAACATGGGTTAGTGAAGTGAAGGCTAGCTATTTAGTATGTTGTAGTTCAAGAAAGAGTTATGCAAGTTAACTATTTTGACAATTAATCCTTCGATTCTGACAGCTTTGGTACTTTGAGATGACTGACATTAAAAAACCAGCCCTGAACTTGAGGTGGAAGCCTCCGATGACCAACTGGGTAAGGGTCGGAGGGACGGATGGATCTCTAAGGATGGAGACAATCGTCTCTAAGGCCAAGAAAGCAAGCATAAAACTTGAGGAGAAACCAATTTCACTTAGCATTGGATGGGGTGAAAAATACCCTTAAAGGGAGCCCAGCAGGAAGAAGATTGAATTCACTCGCTTTGGGAAAAATAGAGCCCAACGTCCGAGAAGCAAGAGAAGAAAAGGAGTAATGGGCAGACCAAAGAGCAAACTAGGCCGAGAAAGATAAGAAAGGAAGAAAAGCAGAAGGCTGGGAAGCAAGAGAAGGTGATGGGCAGACCAAAGAGCTCATCTGTGGGTTACGTAAGCAGCAATGACTCTTTACACATCACAGCATATTTACATTGAGTTAAATATTTTATCGTTATCATTAATTCATTTTCAATTTGCATTGTTTCATGTTAACTTTCTTTTATGGGTTTCCATAACTATTCTGCTTAATCTTGTGGATTTACATGGGTAAAGGGTATATGGTTTACTTTTTAGATTTTGTCCCAGCATATCGCTGATGCTTTTTCAAGAGAAGATGAAATAGATAAGTTAGCACCTGTAGAGCAAATTCATTTTTGGAGGAATACGGCCAATATAAATTGGAAATTGCTCCACGCTGTCAAGCGTAGCAAGCGCATTCAATGGGATGCTTGCTCCCAGGAGATACATAGGTTGAACAAGAAATTGGAGCGCTATGAAGGGATCGAAGACTTGATTGATCCCGAAGACCTGAAGAAAAATGTGAGGGAACTTATGTCACAAAGTGATAGGCATAAAAGGTATGCACTGAGGAAAAGAAGAAAGAGTGTTGATTCTAATGATAGGGGTGATATGGGTGATGATGGAATTTGTTTTGATTATGACGATGTAACGAACATTGGCAAGGAAGCTTCTCATATTGCCGAGGCTGTTGCGCAAACAGAGAAGGAGGCAGAGAAAGGTGAATGACAAGAGATGGAGAAGAAAGAGGAAGAGAGGGAAGATGAGAAGAAAGAGGAAGAGCAAGAGATGGAGATGAAAGAGGAAGAGAAGGAGGCAGCGAAGGAGGAATGGCAAGAGATGGACAAAGAGAATGTGGGGAAAGCTGTGGCTAGTGAGGAGGATAAGGATCAGGTGCAAGTTTATCGGAAGAGATCGAAGAAACTTGTGTCAAGGGGTATTAGGGGACCAAGTACCAGAAAGAGGACTCGCTCACATCTGGTCCGAACCCCTTTCACTGAAGGAAAGAAGAAAGACGGTCGTCCAGATATAATTAACATATCACCACACAAGGAGGAAGAGAGGGATAAAATCAGGTTCTATTGTAAGCCTGAGGAATGCACTTGGGATTTTCTTGGGAAGAGGAAAATCAATAAGAAGGAGGAGGCTCTATTGAAGTTGCTAAACGAGGGTATTCCCAACGTTGATGATTTTAGCATACGTGTGATTGATAGTGAAGGAACCTTCGTTCACAACTTTAGAGTGCCTCAGCATATAGCAGCAAAGCTCACACCAGACGAGAACAGATGGCTCTCTCAGTTCTGCAATGAAATAGCCCATCAGTAAGTTTAGACTTTCATAGTTACATGTTAATGATTATAGGTTTATGTTAACTTTCATTATTACATGTTAATGATTATAGGTTTATGTTAACTTTCATAGTTACATGTTAATGATTATAGGTTTATGTTAACTTTCATAGTTACATGTTAATGATTATAGGTTTATGTTAACTTATACCTATTTGTGCTAACGTTTGCCAAATCATGTTTATATTTGCAAATCCAGTTAACATATAGCCTGGTTTATGTTAAAATTTGGATCTTATTGTTATGTTTCAGGTCACGTATTATTGTTAAGACATTGAACAACAGCATTGATTCAACGGAGCTTCTTTATCTTCTATGTGGCGGGCGTATCGATGACCATGCAAGTTCAATATGCTACTCTCAATATGTTAATCTTTTACGCAATACTTGGATTTACTGCATGTTGAGATGTTATGCAATCTAATTTGCATCTTCTGTTAACAGGTCATGGAAGCTCTTGTAGATTGGCTCAGCACATGGCTAGAGAGGCCAGAAATTGGTTCTGTTGGCATGAAATATGGGGTCGTGTCAGCATTTTTCTGCGTATGCATTAGCTTCAAACTCCCAATGTTTTTTAACTCCTGTTTACAAATGGCTTATCATTATTTGCTTGGCAATACAGCATAGCATTTATGCAGTGAACCCAGATTACGCACATTTATACACCTCGTTCATACAAAAGCATGTCGCCGCAAATAAATCAGTACTCCTTATCCCGCTTGTGCGGCATGACCACTGGCATGTTGTTGAAGTAAGGTTGGACGAGGATGTTATCAAGCATTATAGCTCTGCAGGCCACAGTGCATACCTGGAGCCAGTAAATAAAGTAATTGATTTTATGGATCACATGAAGGCTGGTTTTGATCCCAATAATGTTTGGAAGAAATTCCGATATGAAGCCGTCCCTTGCGAGCAACAGCGTGGAACGTTAGTGTTTCACACACTTAAATATTTTCATTTTATTCAGCATCAAATATCTAACTATCTTTCCAATGTATATGATGTAGGTTTGATTGTGGGCTTTTCGTTCCTTTATATATAATGGCTATAATACAAGGGACTGATACCAGTCAGGTAACTAATCCCGCTGACGAGTCCGACGTCATCCGTGCCAAGCTTGCAGCTGAACTCCTAATTGAAGGA
>BQKN01062226.1:402-26686 GCA_022839385.1 Asparagus kiusianus
TCTCTCTCTCTCTCTCTCTCTATGCTGCTGCTGTCTCAGCAGCCGCAGGTGCCGGAGCCTCAGCAGGAGCTGCCGCAGCTGCTGGGGTTTCATCGGCGGCGGCTTCAAATGTCTGCCCTTCGACAAGCTCGGGTACGTCATCATCGTCATCCTCCTGAGCCGGAGGAGCAGCAGCAGCGGGTACCTGCTTCTGGAACTGCTCTGCTAGCCTCCTCAGGTTGTCTAAGTTATCAGGACCTGATTATGAAAGTTACCAGTTCAATATATAGGAGAAGTAATGTGCATGCACGTATTTAGGAATACTATGATATCTGAGATATCTTTTTTGGTATTTTAGGAAACATGTCAATTGCTTATTACTGCAAAGAGAAAAAAATTACAAATGTAGCTTATTATGAAGTTGGCACTCAGCATTTCCCATGAAAAAAGGATGTCCTACAACATAATTTCTTCATTACATGTTACACACGCAAATTGAAATGGAAGCAATGGAAGGGGCAATCCTTACAAAAATAATGGATCAAGCAGAAATGGTGAATTGTGTTGTAGATTCAAAAAATGATCGAAATTAAGAGATAATAGATAAATGAACATTCTTTTAGGAAAGATAAAAGGAGACAATATTTAAAAATTGAAAAAGAAATGGTGATGACTGCACAACTTTTAAAAAGATAATTCAGCTTCAAAAGAGAACAAAGATTGCTTTTGAACTGGAATAGAGGGGAGAATCGCTCTCTACAGAAAACGAACAGGAGACATGGAGCACATAAATGTCTCCTTGAGCTACTTTTTTTTTTTTTTTGAAGACAAGCGAATTTTAAGAGCATAGAGAAATATCATCAGGCCAACCACAGATTCACTAGTGTAGGAAAACAGTGTGACTTCAGTAAACAGGAAAACAAAAACAAACATCACAGAATCAGGGTGAGCAAAGAAGAATATACCTAGTTGGTTCAGTATGCTAGGCAGAACATCCTGAAGTCCTGTCACCAAAACAATCTCATACATGTGAGCAGCAATCAGGAGAGGAATGCTTTGCAAATAACACATAGATTACTCCTATGCATAAGAAAAGATACTTTTGACGCCATATAATATAAAGCTTTAAAACGTTAAGAGCCAGTGTCTTTCAAAGTTATACCATCATTGCAACATGTATGTAATATATAAAACAAGTGAAAGAAGAATACTTTTCGTCTGAGGAGAACCGCTGACAACCCATGTATTGGCAGCAATTGAAGCTTGCACTGCAGGAGGAGAACTCAAAATTAGTAAAGATTTAGGAAGCTCAACATTAGTTAGCTAAAATTACATGACAAATATAAAGTACTTTTTCGTCGTTTTACTAATTTGATGTAGCAGTCACCTTTAGGGTTCTGAAATTGTATCACGAAATCATCTTTGAAAATGTTGACCTCGTCTATAGCAGGGATAGCATTGACCCCTATTCTTTTCAAAGTGCTCTGAAGCCTTTTGTCATCTGTTGTAGTTGTCTTATGGACTGCCTTCTTCTTCCTAGTAAACATAAAATAAACTTAGATTAAGAAGCATAGAAACTTGTTCCACGGTATTTTTACTGTGGTTTGCTGACAAATACAGTTTCCACACCCCCCCCCCCCCCTCCAAAACCAGAAAATCATGTCATACACTCAGCTTTTGCTTTGGCTTAATATAACCTGGAACCTCCTATTGAAAATAGTTCAAATTTTCATGTGACTAAGCTAAAGAATAGGTCGATCGTTTTCCATTCTAGATAAAGTACAGTAAAGAAAGAAACTCTTCGCCAGCTGGGTACATATAATATTTCAATTTTAACATTACGATAGGCTTAAATTCAATACGGGATGACCATCTCATATGGCTAAGCTCATCTACTCTCTTGAACTGCCATTCTCCATTTTTTGACAAAGTACAAAACGAAGGGACATTTTGTTTTCTATTGAGCTCAAACCCTATAACCAAATGTTTACACAGGGATGCCACCCAAAAATATGAATGTTACATCATAGCATTTACTGTGGGTTTGACTCTGTAGAAAAAAGCATATGACCATTCTACATGAATTTAGTTGATCTGCTCTCATAAACTACAAGTCTCCATTCCAACAAAATACAGAACAAAGGGAATTTTAGTTTTCTGGTTGAACTTAAAGCCCATAGCCAAAATTATAACGGGGAGACAACCAAAGACTCATACAGCTTTGCATTTTTAAGATTTATGGCAAACTTTTAAGTCTACATAGGAAAGCGAATGACCGTGGCTATGCCGACCTACTCTCGTCACGGTGAGCCCAACCACAACCCCCTACAACTTGAACATAGACGGTAAGCACGAACTCTATATTGGAAAGCATATCATCATACAAATAATCCACTGCCCTCATGGGAGAACTCCCATTCTCCATTTCTCACAAAGCACATAACAAGGATTTAGTTCTCTGTTGACCTCAAAGCCAACACCCAAAGTCTAAAGCAGGAACCAAATGAAAACTCAAACAACTTGCATTTAACATCAATGACAAATGCCTTTATTTCTAATCCCGTGGAATCGGCTACATGAATCCTATAACTCCATTCAGTTCCAGAAAAGAGCTACTGGGCTCCCGAGAAAATCGAACACACATCGATCCGATTCTCTCGACAATTACGCAAAACACCCCCATGCACATCTCAAACTAAATCCTTGAAATAGAAGAAAGTGGACACGAACCTGCGCACGCTGCCCTTTCCTCCAGTGCGAACTGCGCTGGCCATCTTCTTCAACCTCTCAGTATCCATTTTCTGCAAAAACACCAAATCATAACAATATCAAAACTATAGTTTTAATCCTCCAATACCAAAGGAAATCAATCAAATCAAATAAATAAAAATGAAAAAAGGTTTTTTTTTTGTTGTTGACATAAAGCACGTGCCTGATCGTGCCCGGACGGTACGCGCCTTTTTTCGCTGCCGCTGCCGCCGGCGGAGTCTCGACCCGCCGCCGCTTTAGGGTTAGGGTTTAGGTTTCGGGAGAGGAAGCGAGATTTGAGCGAGAGTGAGATTTGGGGGATAAGGCTACATATAGTAGCGCTGCGGCGCGGTCGGGTTCGGGTTTGGTGGTACAGACCGGGTCGTTTAACCCGGTGAGCTAATGGGTCGGGTACTTAGCACGTGGAAGATCCTACCTCTTAATAATCCCCACCACACCATCCACCCCCGAAAAAATCCCCAAATCGTCCGCCCGCCGAGTTTTTTTTTCGAAGAATGGCCGCCGGCGCGGAGGCGAATAGCCAGGAGGAGGAGGGGCAGGGGCAGGGGCAGAAGCGGTCGGAGATCTACACCTACGAGGCGCCTTGGCACATCTACGCGATGAACTGGAGCGTTCGGCGCGACAAGAGGTACCGGCTGGCGATCGCGTCGCTGCTGGAGCAGTGCCCGAACCGCGTGGAGATCGTCCAGCTGGACGACTCCACCGGCGACATCCGCGCCGACCCGGCCCTCTCCTTCGACCACCCCTACCCCCCCCACCAAGGCCATGTTCCTCCCCGACCGCGACCCCTCCCGCCCCGACCTCCTCGCCACCTCAGCCGACTACCTCCGCATCTGGCGCCTCTCCGACGGCCGCGCCGAGCTCCGCTCCCTCCTCAACGGCAACAAGAACTCCGAGTTCTGCGGGCCCCTCACCTCCTTCGACTGGAACGAGGCCGAGCCCCGCCGCGTCGGCACCTCCTCCGTCGACACCACCTGCACCATCTGGGACGTCGAGCGCGAGGCCGTCGACACGCAGCTCATCGCCCACGACAAGGAGGTCTACGACATCGCCTGGGGCGGGGTCGGCGTCTTCGCCTCCGTCTCCGCCGACGGATCCGTCAGGGTCTTCGACCTGCGCGACAAGGAGCACTCCACCATCATCTACGAGTCCTCCGACCCCGCCCCCGAGACCCCGCTCGTCAGGCTCGGGTGGAACAAGCAGGACCCGCGCTACATGGCCACCGTCATCATGGACAGCGCCAAGGTCGTCGTGCTCGACATCCGCTTCCCCACGCTGCCCGTCGTCGAGCTGCAGCGCCACCAGGCCAGCGTCAACGCCATCGCCTGGGCCCCGCACAGCTCCTGCCACATCTGCACCGCCGGGGACGACTCCCAGGCCCTCATCTGGGACCTCTCCTCCATGGGCGCGGCCGGGGGCGGCCAGCAGCAGCAGGGCCCCTCGTCCGCCTCCGCCGCCGCCGCGGAGGGGGGCCTGGACCCCATACTGGCCTACACGGCGGGGGCGGAGATCGAGCAGCTGCAGTGGTCGTCGTCGCAGCCGGACTGGGTGGCGATCGCCTTCTCGAACAAGCTGCAGATCCTGAGGGTCTGACGAGGGCTTGCGGGGGGTAACTCCTCCTCATCTGTCATTTTTTTTTTTTGCCCTTTCCTTTCTTTTACCGACGAACTGGACTGATGGCTGATAATGAACGTTTTCCGTTTACGTGTTTCTTCACCGCGTGTTACTGCTTAATGCGGCTGCGCTGGATTTGCTTCCGTATTTTCGTGTGTGGTGTTATAGCTGTGTAATGTTTGCGTTCTGCCTCTGTGCCATCCAGGTCTGTTTGCTTAGTGTATCTTGAGTTAAACATTGACTTTAGAACTCGGTTGGGTCAAATCTGACCTTGACTACTTCGTAGGGTGCTGTGGCGAGCCGTTTCTATGCTAACATTGAGAGAATTCTTAGGCTAGACGGGTAACTATAGATATTAAAGCAAGTTGCATGAGAGGATAATATATGACCTGTTCTGGCCCGTGTATGTTCGTGTCTGGTTGAGGTAGAGGTCGGGATCAGTTAGTTCATGTTGGTCATAGTGTATCTTAGCTTGGGAGCATGTGTGTTATGCTACGGATCCTGGAACAACTAACATCCCCGATTGATTAAGAATAAGAAAGGACCATGAATTTTATGAGAGAAACATGTACCGGTTTCTTCTGAACAGTTGACGATCTGCATTGGAATGTAGTGACAATAGATAAAAACGTCATAAATACAATAAGTTTTAATTAA
Source organism: Asparagus kiusianus (assembly GCA_022839385.1). Taxonomy (NCBI): domain Eukaryota; kingdom Viridiplantae; phylum Streptophyta; class Magnoliopsida; order Asparagales; family Asparagaceae; genus Asparagus; species Asparagus kiusianus. The sequence goes on from BQKN01062226.1 coordinate 5,422, forward strand.
AAGCAACTTTGCTAGACAACTCTCCTAGATTGTGGCAGAAACTGAAGGGCATGGCCGGTACATTTAGGAGTTTGTGGTTACCGGATTCGGATTGGGTGGCGATCACATTCTCGACAAAGCTGCAGCTAATGAGGGTTTGAGTGATGGGATCGAGGTTAATCTGGTTGATTTTCTTTCTCTTTTACTGACGGGTTGAGAGAATGGTTTGGTGATGATATACGCTTTGACCATATGGCTGGATATTGGTAGTGTTGAGTAGAGAGGGGTAGTAGATCTTTGATATGGATTGCATTGAAGTTGGATGGTTATATTGAGTATGATTGATGATTTCTTGTCAAATCATCTGTTTTTGTTATGTTTTTTAGAATCTGAATGATGCGAATGATGATATATATACTCTTGGTTGATGGGATACTGGTAGTGTGGTAGTTTTAGTGTGCAGTAGTTAGATTGCTGATATGGATTGAATTGGAATTGGATGGGTAGAATGGAATATTGTGGATAATTTCTTGTCAAGGTATGATCTTGAGTTGCTATGTTTTTTCTTTGGTCATTAATTTTTATTGCCTAGCATACCATTTTTAGGTTTTTGTGTGGCTTTCTCATTGGGGAACAAATAGTTATGCACCGTATAAATTGTTTGCTCATGACGCTGGCTGTAATATTTAAATTCTGTCTCTGCCCTCTCCAAGTTTGCCTGCATATGGGCTTTCGAGTAGAATTTGTCATAACCAGTAAGAGACAACTACACTCCTGGCTTTGACGTGATGTTGAAAAATATTAATCCTGTTGTTTGTCATGGAAATTCTACGGTACTCCTCATGATCTTACTTGGTAGAAGACATGAACTATGACATTATTTGTTGAAATGATAATTTATGGATCTCAGGAAAGATTGCTTGCGGTGTAATGTTATCGTCTGGCTTTAGGTGATGCCTGTTTTCCTGAAGGCTTGGGTACGTTATTGGTTTGTGATTGAAGGTTTCCCTTTTCGAAGGCACATATTTTCTGAACAGTATAGCATTTGGACTAGACATGAATCTAAGTTTTGCGTCGTTGCAGATTTGTTGCGACGACGATAGACAAAATTCCGTCTACTGGAATTCATTTAGATCAAATCTGACCTTACCTTGTTTTGCAGGTTGTTATGATGAAGCTATTCTGATAACACTTATGATAATGTCAAGGTTAGTGACTATTAACCGGTAAAAATGAATTTTTTTTATAAATTTATTCTTGGTAAGCTAGATGAAAAGATATGACACCTGATTTCGCTCGAGTACAAACGATTGATTGTATTCCAGCTATTTTATGTTTCTGTAACAAATGTGAACTAGTGTGGTAGTCTGATAGATGTTAATGTTGCAATGAGTATCTGCAAGTAAAGCCTGATTTGATGACTGTTCTATCAGACCCCCTTCTATTGAAGTTTGGTTTGCCGACCAGGAATCTGAATCTTGATATACTTAAACACACTTATATCAGCTCATAGTTAATAACTATTTGCTCATCCTTCCAGCTTGTTTTATGTCTTTGTTTCATGCATCTTGTGCTGGTACAGAATTACCCAAGGTCTGCATATGACCTCTAGGAAAGAACCTCAAGAACTTATCTCAGTATATTACCTGTGTGAGGTGAACTCCAAAAAATTTTGTTCTCCCTCGTTCAATTGATGTATATATTAGCAGATTTACAGATTATCCTGACAATTTAGGTGGTTTTCTTCAATGGAGGGGAACTCTCATGGAACTTGAAAGCATTAGAAATATAGTTCATGGTATCCTTTTTTATTGACCCCCTAGGAGGAGGGATGGGGCTTTGAACTCTATCTGAGCGCATTTTTACTAATTTGTGCCTTGTTTAAAAGGCTCATCTTTTGGAAAGTGATGTAGACCACACTATATTTAGAGACAACTATGTCATGCCTCGGGCCCAAGAGCTTGTTGGCACAATGTATGCCCCAAGATCTAGTGAGTGCAACACATTGTTTGGCTTAGTCTACCGCTAAAGATTGTTGTCTAGTGTTGCACTTGACTCTGATGACTTTACTATTTAAGCTGTAGAACTATATTTTAGATATCAAAATCATTCCATAAAAAATACACGATGTCGCATCACAATATGGTAATTGGACAATCCTAATGACACCACTGGGTGATGTGAATTATATAAAGGTAGCTCTCGCGGGTTCTTAGTGTAGCTCCCACTATGCTCACACGATTTTGCTCTTAGTCTTGCATAGCACTTAGTACCATACTTTAGGCTGACAACTTGCTCTGATACCATTTGTCACGTTCCCATCCCACGAGCCTTGGACCCACTGAATGCGTCACGTTTTTTTTGTCTCACTCTACGACAAAAGAAATGGCTAGCCAATGTTGCAATTTACTCCCGTGACTTTACCATTTAGACCCATCTAATCCCCACATTAAGTACGCGACGTCCTCGTCACGACATGATAATTGGTCCATCTCAATTTCACCATCAGACGATGTGCATAGTATTTAGTTCCACACTTCTACCTCGGTAACTAATCTGATAACATTCGTCACGCCTCGCGCTCACGAGCCTTTTGACGCGATATAAGCTTTGAGACTTACTGAGAGTGCAGCACGCTGTTTTACTCAATCCACTGCCAAAACTAGCTAGCCATTATTGCAACTAGACTCTCAGAACTGACTGTATAAACCCATCCATATCACCATATTTGTATTATGAGGATATTTTGTAGATATCTTGTGTTATGATAATGACGTAGGAGGAGATGTTACCTAACATTATGCTCCATCGGGTTTTACTCCATTAGCTCGGAAACTACTTGAGGATGACAGGTGGAAACCTGACCGTTAAGCTATAGCAAAGATTGTCCAAGTGGTTTCTATGTAGTGTTTGTAGTCCCCTTGATGGTATGGATTTTTTCAAACTCGTACTTATGCCCTGTTTGGATGGAGGGTAGAGAGGGAGAGGGGAAGAGAAATGCAGCTTTCACCCTGTTTGAAAGTTTTTGTAAGGGGGATAGAGAGGAGGAAAGAAGGGGAACGGAGGGTAAAATTGCTTGCCCCCCCCCACCTAATTCGGGCGGTAGAGGAGGGTAAATGGTGTACTGACATTCTTACCCCCCATCAAAACAAATAAAATGGTTGATGTATTATTAGTATAAGGTCATTTGTGTAAATTTTCATATATTTCATTCTCTTTCCTTCCCTCCATTATTACTCCCAAACAAGTTATATTAATTTCACCTTCATTCACCTTACTCAACTCTCAAACAACATATTACAATTCTCTTCCCTTTCCTTCCCTTTGTTTACCTTTCCTTCCCTTCTCTTAGTAAACTCCCAAACACACGTGGCACATTGTTTATGTAAATTTAAAATAAATAATTGGAAAGAAGTTCTGAATATTCAACATAGAAAAGTATGAACTTTAAAAGTGAAATGAATAGAAACATTTTAGTGAATTCATGTGAATCAGGGCAGATGATATGTTGGGTAAAATTGCTTGGTCCCCCCCTCCCCCCCCACCTAATTCGGGCGGTAGAGGAGGGTAAAGGAGGGTAAATGGTGTACTGACATTCTTACCCCCATCAAAACAAATAAAATGGTTGATGTATTATTAGTATAAGGTCATTTGTGTAAATTTACATATATTTCATTCTCTTTCCTTCCCTCCATTATTACTCCCAAACAAGTTATATTAATTTCAGATTCATTTACTTTTATCAACTCCCAAACAACATATTACAATTCTCTTCCCTTTCCTTCCCTTTGTTTAACTTTCCTTCTCTTCTCTTAGTAAACTCCCAAACACACGTGGCACATTGTTTATGTAAATTTAAAATAAATAATTGGAAAGAAGTTCTGAATATTCAACATAGAAAAGTATGAACTTTAAAAGTGAAATGAATAGAAACATTTTAGTGAATTCATGTGAATCAGGGCAGATGATCTGTTGGCTGATTCATTGTTGGTGGCTTTTAAAGCCTAGCATGGGTAGAATTGGGGTTTAGATAAATGCATAATCTTATTCATACTACAATCTAAATAAAAAGCAGGGAAAATTACTTCAAGGCCCCAAAACTCAATTTCCATTGTGCTGCAGCCCCTCCTCTTTAAAAAATTATGTTCATGCCCCTCCAATCCAAAATCCTGATTTTGCCCTCCCTTCACCTTCCTCCTCCTCCTCCTTTGCCGGTCCCCCTTTGCCCCTTCCCCCGCGCCGCCTCCCTCCCCCCCCCCTCCCCCCCCCCCTCCCTCCCCTCCCCACCCCACCTCACTCCCCCGCTGCACCTCCCCCGCGCCTCCCTCCCCTCCCTAGCTCCTCACCCCCGTTGCACATCTCCCTACACCTCCCTCCTCCTCCTCCTCCGGTCCCCCTCTACCCCCTCCCCTGTTCTGCCGCCTGCGTCGTCCCGGGGAACTTCGCGTGGGCGCATTAGTAAGAGTTAACATGTTAATTGTTAGAGTTAACATGTTAACTGCTAGAGTTAACATGTTACATGTAAGAGTTAACATGTTAGCTGTAAGAGTTAACATGTTTTCTGTAAGAGTTAATATGTTAGCTGTAAGAGTTAACATCCGCTGGCATGAGAAAGAGGAGAGTAAATTTAGGATTTAAGCCAGCTGACATGTCTAATCATGAGCTGACATGTCTAATCAACTGCTGGCATGAGTTGGAATCATGATGGAGGGGTCTTGGACACATTTTTTCAAAAAAAAGGGGCTAAAGCACTTTAAAAAAAAACAGGCGGGGTTGGGGCACATTGAAAGTTCAAATTTGGGGTCTAGAAGCAATTTTCCCTAAAAAGGATATTAGCATGAAATTTGAGAAAGTAGAGAAATTTAATTACGAAATTTGAGAGACCAAAAGATCCCTATTTTTGACAAGTTCTCAAAAAATAATTGGAACTGTTGGATTTATGAGTTAAATACTATACATAGTGATAAGAAACATATAATTCAATTAAAGATGGTTAGTGAAGAATATAAAATGAGCCATGGTTAGCAAAGAAGTAAATGAGTGATAGTGTTAATAAGCTAGTGAAATGATAAAAAGTTGGATGGCTTTTCATATTACCATCATCATTATATTATTTATTATTTCTCTAAATTGGTAATAACAAAAGAGACGGACTATTCTCATAGGGAGAAGGGATCTCCTCCAACTATATTTAGCTATTGGGTCTCTATATATATTCATGCTTTGAGACACTGGAAAATAAAATAAAAAGTGAATTTGTAAATGCCATTGGTTTTTTGAATGTTATACATGTTTCCTTAAGAAGTTATCTTAGTTTTTCTTTCTTTCTGTATTACACTATTTCATCTTGTCACTATTTCGTAACTGCCATTCATAATTAAGTTTTTCTATTTTTTTCTCAAAAAATAACAATATGAAAAGACAGATTACTTTTTTTTTGTTTTTTGTTTTTTGTTTTTTTTTTTTTTTTTGGGGGGGGGAGTTGAAGAAAAGTACAATATGATTACCTTTGTCCTATTTCAATAGAATTATTTCAAATTGGAACTATTCAAGGTATACGTTCTATTTTAGTAGAATTATTTCAGTACAATGGCAGACTTGTGGATAGTGAACTATACTAGCTACTTATCTAATTTATTGTACAAATTCCCGGATCAACGATTGGATCATGCAAAATAGAAATACTTTTTCCTGGGTAAAGGAACGGATCACTCGATCTATTTCTGTATCGATCATGATATATGTAATAACTCGAACATATATTTCAAATGCGTATCCCATTTTTGCGCAACAAGGGTATGAAAATCCACGAGAAGCAACTGGGCGAATTGTATGTGCCAATTGCCATTTAGCTAATCACCCTGTGGATATTGAAGTTCCGCAAGCTGTACTTCTTGATACTGTATTTGAAGCAGTTGTTCGAATTCCTTATGATAAGCAACTGAAACAAGTTCTTGCTAATGGTAAAAAAGGGTCTTTGAATGTGGAGGTTTGCCATTCAAGAAATTTGTAAAGAAAACTTTTTATATTCTAGTTGAATGTAGAAATTAAGAAGTGTACATGTTGTAATGTAATGTTCTTTCCCTCCCATTTAAGGAGTTGTTTATAACATAAATAGAAGAGGAAACTTTTTTAAAACTGGAGCACCCATAAATGATATAGACCACCTTGTTCTATAGGGATATCTTGATAGAATATGCGCTCTATATCTTGAACATCTTCTTAGTTTTTTTTTTAACCTTCTTTTCTAGATTAAGTTTTAAACTTCGAGTCTTTTCAAGTAATACTATCTAAAATAAAAAACCTATTGAAAATTTAGCTAGATTATGATATGCCTTTTAAGTCTCCGGAAAAACTTCCATTGCATCATAAAGAATAAAAGAAGATTGAAATAACAAGAATAGAGAGAGACCTCTATAGAATATGATTCTCAAATCAATCACTACTATTTGCCCTTTTGTTGAAGATCTTTTCTTGGAAGGACGGGAGAGAACATATTAGGGGAGAAATCATGCCCAAACGAGAGTTGATACGTTTTAAATAGAGACTAAGAACTAGTTTTAATCCAAAAGCTATAGTTGTTAGGTATTAACCCAAATTTTTATTTAAACTTATCATTCTTTCTTATCTTACCGATACGAGACTATACTCACATATTAATCACCTCCACGACTTCACTCGTGTGCTAAATAGATCATGCATACTGCATATTGCAGATATAAAACTTTTTTAAAATTAGAATTAGGCCCTAAACCTTGAATTAAACCATTCGTTTCTGTTTAACATCATCATTTTGGTTAACACATTAGCCCCTAACACAAAGAGAACAGGGAACATATGATCCCCTTGTCTTACACCTCTTTTAGGGGTTGTTTGGTTCGCTATTATAAGGGGTGGAAAACTCAGAAAACCCTTCACGTCAGATTTTTAGCCCTCCACGTCAGTTTTTTTGTTTCCGCCCATTTCTTTGTGCCGCTTTGGTTCGCTCGGATGGAAAAGGGAAAACTCTGCTGAAATCGCCGCCAGCTCAGATTTTTTTCCCTCTCCGATTTCCTTCCCCAACCGAGTGAAATTGATGAAAACTCTGCCACGTCAGAATTTTGTCCTTCTCTGCTTTGTTTACAAAGGTTTTCCTTTTTTTTTCTATGCGAACCAAACACAAGAAAAATAAATACGTTAGTTTCCCACCATTTTTTATATGCGAACCAAAGCAAAACAATCTATTTCTTGGAAAAGTTTGGAAAACTCAAAACTTGTGTTTCTTTACATGGAATTGCATTTCCCTATATCAAGGAAACGAACCAAACAGCCCCTTAAAATAAATCCATTTTTCATGATTACAATTCAACATAATAGCATATTTTCCTCCCCATAAACACATTTGAATCCACTTAATCCCCTTATAACCATCTCCTAACAATCTACACATAATAAAACCAGTCTAAACAGGAGCAATCAAATTTTCAAGTTTGTAACTCAACCTGTTTGTTAACACTTTAGTACTAATTTTGTAAATTTCATTTAGTAAACTAATTAGTCTAGAGTATCCTACTTCCATAGCACCCGTCTTTTTAGGAATTAAAACCACATGGACAAAATTAAATCTATCCATCTCTAACTTACCTTCATAAAATTCTATAAACGCTTTCCACAAACCATCTTTTATAACATCCAAACATTAAAAGAGGAAAACCATGAGAACCTAGAGCCTTATCTCCACCCATGTCGAAGATAGCCTTGTCTAACATTTCCAGTTGATTAATCATATCACTGAGCTCTTCCATATCTCTAATATGAATATTCCTTCCTCTTCCACCACCAATTTCTTTAGTAACATTAAAAATATTTTGTAGAATTCTTTCATTAATCACACTTTAGCTTTGTTTCCTGAGAACAAACAATATCAAATTTATTTAACCAACCAACAAAAATCTTTAACCCCAAGCTTCTTACCATCATCACCCAGACCCCTCACATCCCATGAACATATAATCATGATAAATGCAAAACCTAACCTAAATACAGAGAACACATAGTACACACAGAATGTCAAGGACAACAAGCTCTTTCCTTCTCTAGAACTATGATATAATCTGGAGAGTTTTTATCATTCTTAGAATTAAACATTATAGCTTATTGATTTCCTATACTAACTAGTTGATTATCACTCAGACTACGAAAAAGCACAGGAACAAAAGAAAAGCTCATACTAGAATTAACACTTGCAGAATTACCAGAAACCGAGCTCATGTGCTTGCCTTGGTCAAGCCTAGACTTCCTTGCTTTGGCATTGTCAGGTCCAGACACCATTCCAGAGATAACAAATCAGCTTCGAAGTCAACCGGTGGAACCTCATAACCAGATTTCTGAATAGGCTTCTAAGAATCTAACTCAGGGGAGTCTTCACCATTAATCTCCTGCCCAATCACCTCTGTAGCATTCTCCTCTGCAACTTTTTCCTGCAAATTATATTCTCCTAAAAGTCACATAGCTCACTAGCATTTGGATCATTAGGACACTCTCTATAATCATTCCTCACTGTTCAGTATTTGTGAAGTTTCAGGTTTTGTGAGAATCAGATAAACCAATATCGCCCATAACAAAAACTATCTCAATTGGTATATGATATAATATACCCCCATTGTAAAGTTTTTAACACTAGAGAAATCTCTAACATTTTAGCATAATAAGGAACAAAGCTGCATCAATCACCTCTCATTTCCCGTTTTTGTTCATCTGAATCTAACACATCTGCAGAATGTTTAATCCCCTCTCAAATGTTTCTAAGTTCCATAGATGTGGAGGAACTCCTTTCAGTTTAATCCACATTCAGAAATTCCTAAAAGTTAATTGGACATAATCCCATACATTAAGGTTTATCCTACCAACTTTAAAAATATTAGCCATCTCCCAGAGCTAGTTATTGTTAGCTGGTTTATTTGCACCATTCTGCCAATCAATCTCATTATGTCGACTAGTTCTAATAGCATTAAAAAAAATACATGTTAAATAATTAAATTATTTTCCGAGTCCAAGGAGATAGTGAACAAAATAGTAATGTCTGCAAATTAAAGAAATATCAAAGAATAAGTTAAAAATTGAAGAATCTATTAATGACTGTCATCATCCTTACCGACAATTTTCAAAAAGGAAAATGATAAAACTTTCTTATAGGTACTCTAGGATGCCAATTTTAAAAAAGCTCACATCTCTCTCCTATAAAGCTCCACGGTATTACTTTTCACTCATCAAAAAAGAATGCAAAGCATTATACTCATCAATTCAACGCTAGAAAAATCAACAAGAAAAAGGAAAAAAATTAGCAAAAAAATATCTTCATTCGTCTTCATTATCCTTCTACGTTCCTTGAGACTCAAAACAAACCACTTCCTGTTATACGCTCCGAGCCTGAAAAAATGCATTCTTCTAAAACAAAGGAAGAAAACAAATTCATTATTACCTCATCGATGAAGCAAAGAATATAAAAAAAAATTTCAAGGCTAAAAATTTCTCTAGCTAATTGAACCATACCTGCTTCGCTCCGGATCAAGGTTCTAAGTTGTACTCATGCATGACTCAATCAATCGTTTTAGATTCCAAAGCAAATGAAACACAAGATGTCCTTGAATCTCATTATGCCGCCACATGTTGTCACCCTATTGGTTCTTTTCGGTCAGTTACACTACTTCTGGTTTAATGGCTATAGGATGTAGGGTGAAATCGAAACCCCAGACACAAAGAGGAAGAGCAATGTGAACGGGGAGGAGGATTAGTATTAATTGCAGAGAAAGATATAAAATCCTATTCAAGATGGATGTTCCACGAACAGTCGTGATAAGTTTACTATCACAAACCATGTTAATGCTATAGAAACTATGTATCCCAAGTTACCTATCATTTCAATAGTTCTTAATGTAGTAAGAGTGGAAAACAAATTTTCCTATCATAATAATTAAAATAACAAGAGGAGTCCTATTATAAAGGAAAATCAAAGAATAAAGATATAGGGCAAAGTTCAAATTTTTATTGACGATACAAGAAGAAAAAGAAGATACGATTGATCCTTATACTAACAACCGATATAAAAGATGGAACAAATTACAAATTGAATAGATGTTTACAAAAAGAATGGATATGTTTAAGACATAATTACCCAATATGATTTCCAATATCTATTTCCAAGAGGATCTCATTAGACATAGTCTGATGATTCACAAAACTATTGTGCTAACGCATGGAGTTTACATAGTTAAATTGTATCCTATATGCACTGAATCTGTACATAAACCATGGATTGGAATGCATGAACGCATATCTTTTTGATATTCTAAATTAATTTATTTAGAAGTCACCCTTTGACCAAATTACATAAGATGCATGCATTCAGGATGTAGGTTATTGCCTTTCTATGAATGATCAACTTTTACAAATATGGTGTTTACATTTTTTCTTTAACAACTTAAATCCATGTGTGGTTCGAGATACACTCTCCTTCATATTCATGCTCTCATATTAGATGCATGTATATTAATATTTAAGTTTAATTTGACCAAAAGAAACATGGCATGTATACACATTAGCAAAAGCAATGCACAAAAATTTCCTGTTTAAGATGTCCACTTTTGGGTGATTTAAAAGTTTGACCAAAAGTTTGATTTAGGCTTCATATCTACACGTAAACAGTAAAATATAGGTAAAATAAGAAAGAGATGCGAATATACTATCCTCTTTATTACATTACAAATACAGTGTGCAAACAAATGTTTTATGAACAAACAAATTGAATGTATGAATTCTCATAATCTATTTGTTCAAACATAAAAATACAAATGAACAAACAAATTGAATGTGTGAATTCTCATAATCTATTTGTTCAAACATAAAAATACAAATAAATATTAATTATGTTTAAAAGATCTTAAAAATCAAATTATGATAAATATTTGGGTTATTTCAATATGGGTCCCTAAAATCTTTGAAATTGCTCATGAGTCCCTCAAATCCTAAAAGGTCTGGCAAACTGGTTCCCCAATGACCAGAATATCCCTCAACTAATATTTTTCTGAACACACTGGGGTATGGAAGGAACATAAACTGAGGGTATGTATGTCACTGAGGTATTAATTTGTAAGACCCCTTAGGATTTGAAGGACTTATGAGCAATTTCAAATATGTGAGGGACTAATATGAAACAACTAAAGAGTGAGATATTAATATATAAATAGCCCTAGATAATTTAAAAACAATTACTATAATACAATAAAGCTCCATTGTTAATATTCACTAAGTGAGGTGCACATGCAATCGCATGTGGTCAAATATCTTGATCCGCATATGTATAACACTTTGAAAGACTTCTTCGAAAATAAATAAACAAGTTCAGATAGTTCATACCTAGTCAAAAACGTTGATCAACACTTAGGCCAACTTGTTTGTGACGAGCACAAAATGATTCAGCCCACATCAACCTGAAACAGAACTCATGAAGTTCTATATCGAGATTTAAACTCAGTTTAAGTAATCCAAAATCAAACCAGTTCTAATTGTCTCGAAATTATGCACATCGTTACACGAGGCTGTGGAGGCATGAGCTACATATCTGAACTACTGGAACTAAAATTGACAAAGAGTTTGCACTATAATATTAAAGATGAAATCTTTTGTAGAAGCAAAACTTCAGAAATCGTGCTGCCTTCACACAGAAAGGGTACTATATACCTAAACGAAAGTTTTGCAACTACAGAAAGTACTGCTAAACTAAGAAGATGGTTCTTAACTTCATATCTCACTCAGAGCCTTACTGAGAAATAAAAGAAGGCCTACTCATAAGGAAAACTGCACAATCTGGACGGCTCTTGATACCAGTCTGCTTATCTGCATTGAGCGTCCAACTATGACACAGGAGATCGCGCAAAAGGAAGGAACCACTTTTGCATAAGAAGAGCTCAATACTTGCGAGCAATGCGGAGTAAGTTATTTCCTGCTAATAAGCAAATTTTGAAAAAGAACAGGTAAATTAAACACTAAGGAACATAGAATGAATCACAGATACATACACCTGTTATAAATAAAACGGCAAAGGTCTTTTACGTAGGTGAGGCAATATTTATTGTATGTTAGTGAATTACATTACAGGGAAAACCCTATGCTACTGTTATTTTAACTATCAACTCCAATCACTCATTTTGATTCCTCTAATTCAAGGTACATAATTAGGTATCATGTCTGTATACTGGTTTATTCAAACCAATGTTATGCCTTTTAACTACCAGACATGCTTCAGCACTAAAAGCTACACAATTACAAACACATGACTGTTGTGTGTCACTATTTTCTTGCCAATCCCATTCCATGTGAATTATTAGCTTCCATGTTATCTTTCTATAGTGACTGATCAGCTCCACGGTTCAGTTCAGGCTATGGTCTCACAGAACAATTGCTCCTTAATTCATGTTATCTTATAAAATCTATCCTGCAAAAAGAAAACAAAGGTTTAGTTTCAATATGATGCTCATACGAAAGGCAAATTGGAGAATGCATGAGAATGAGATGTCTAAAAGGAGAAGGCAAAGGGAAGGCACAATTAATACACACTAGTGTACTTACATAGCAAGGTAAGCACTAATCAGTAACCATGTATATAATTAACGAACCGGGATCATATGCAATTTCCTTGAAATACACAAGCATTCCCATCATCTGAGTTGGAACAAAACCACACCAGCGAAACAACCAAATTCCAAGGATATCTTTCTGTTGTGAGCTGAAATAATCAACTGAAATACCAATAGAAGAATGTGTTCACGCTTCTATTTAAAAGAAAAAAGGTCTCCTGTTAATTCATAACCCTCCCTCCCCCCCCCCCCCGCCGCACCCCCACCCACCCCCCCAAAAAAAAATAATAATAATGCATTTTTCTTGGCTTAGTCTGATTCTAATGGCTCACATTTAGCGCATGCATTGCCAATAAAATCACATGTGCAGCTTAAGGTCCCATTGTGCTTTCTCCAAATACATTGCAGAAGATTACAATGCAGCTAAAATGGGGTCCTTTGCAGGAAAGTACCAAATTTAGAGTATAGAGGTTTGGAATTCCAAGCTCTTAGCTCCCAGAAGACTCCAGTTGGCTCCAAAGCATCTCAGCATATATTTTCTCTTCCTCCTCTTCAGCCAAACAAACAGATGTATCATCTATCATTTCTTCTTCGTTTTCATCCGGGATATTCTCATCCATCTCTTCTGTAGTTATCGATGCCAAATCAATCTCTCTCTGTTGAGCAGAAGCTTCAGCCAAGGCCTCTCTCATGGCCTGTGCTGTTGCTGGCTTATCACTATATTGATATCTTGGTGCAGGCATGACAAAGGGCAGTATGACATCATCTATATTGTGTTTATTACAATTAGATGAATCTGATGGTGGAGCAATTAGAATAACACCGAGCTCATAGTTGCATATATGCAGTCTTGGGCCCAATATATTTGATTCAGATGAAGGCAAAAGAACTTGTCCCCAAGCTGCTGGGCTGAAGTTGTGTGATCCACAATATATCCAGCCAAAAGGTGGAATACCTGCTGTTCTTGACTGGAAGCGCCTCCGAGCTACCTGTTAGACAAAAAAAAATTAGTCTAGACAATTTTCTGCAGAGAAAAGGAAGTGCTAAGGCTGATTCATCATCAGGAAATATTACCTTTACATGCATTGGATACCCTAGCCTATTGCTTGGATGAGGAATTGCATCATGAAATATACCTGCAGGTCTCAACCTCTGCCATGTTTTCTGTGAAGGATCAAACCCATGGTCCACAAGAGGTAAATTAAAACAAATCCATCAGAAAGGCCACGTACGCATGCTAAAGAGCTCCAACAAAAAACACAAAACAAATATGTTTACACTATAATATACATAGCCGGCTGAATCTGCTATGTATATTAAAGTGTAAACATATTGGCAAATGATCATCACCAAGTAAAGTTAAGGCTTTTACTTATATACCCCCCAAACGTTGGTTATTTTTAATTTACCCACTAAAATCTTCATATCTCTGATCTGGCCTCCAAATTGCTCTCAAACCACAAATGTTACCCATTGTCATTATTAAAGAATAAAATTGGAATATTCCAATTTTTAGAACTAAATAACTTTTCTAAAATGACTGAATTACCCCCCTTGATTTAATTAATCCATTTTACTTGTCATCTTCAGATCTGATGCTGTCGCTCTGGAATCCCAAACAAGCGAGGAGAGTTTTTCTTCAGCTCAAATTTCCCCACAATTGTTGTCTAATACTGCAACATTGGGAGGATGAATGATGAAGAAACGGTGTGTTGACGGATGAAGGGAGAGAAATATGGGCTAACTTGTCCATTCACGTCCGTCCAAACTGCCCCCAAGTTTAACTAAGTTGGGAAAGGCAACAGTATATGTACCATTTGCAAAGAATTTTTCTTAACTTATGAAGTAATGCAAATAAAAGAATGAGTAGAAAGTAGATTCAAATCTTGCCTTAGCATCATCAGCCAGTACACAAAAAGCATTTGAAACCAAAGGGTATACACTTATGTTCTTATAGCCCATATACTAAGGATGTCTCCGGCCATTAATTAAGTAGAAAATCACAGCAATTACAAAGCCCTTAATAAGGATAACAACCACTTTAGGTAGCATATTGAAAAAAAAGCCAAACTTTTAACACCTCTATCATCTTGCAAACAGACAAAGGTGATACCAGAACACATACAGATTGGTTTCTTACCTCTGGGAGAGAAAGTAAACAGCGAGAAGGCTGAACTCCGTGCCAACCACTTTTCACTCTGTCAATTGTTGGGAATAAGAACTTTATTGATGGATTTCGTAGTTCATGATTAGTAGTCCAGCATCCCCACTGCAAAGGTTGGTTAACTGTGTAAAATTAAATACTAATTTAAAAATAATGAAGATTTAGATTTGATTGTGAACTTCACTTCTGGATCAGATTCTTCAGATTCAGGCAGATTAGCTGATCTTTTCCCTGCTGCTGCTGAGAAGGCAGCTATAAATTGTGGATTGACTGAGGTTCCAACTGAGGATGAACCTTTTACATGAAAGAATTTCAAGATAAGCCATAATCACTGAGATGAGTTAAAAGTTAGCATATAAAAAAATTCATTAGAAATTCTTACTGTATATAAAGTCTGTCTCCAACATTTCAGGCCACTTGTACTGAGACAATACCTATAACAAAACAGACATGCTGATGAACTCGTATTTCACTAGGCTTTTTCACTAGGCGTTGGAGATGGGGTTGGGGGATCGCTAGGCTTTTTTCACATGGAAGAAAGTACGGTCGGGGAATGCGATTGGGAATTTATTTGACTTAGGGTGTAGATATTGCCACGCATCCAAATTTGATCACCAGTTTAACTCAACAAGCGTGATACAGAAGAAACGTTTTTTTCAGTGTTAAATGCATCATGTGTTTTCTTCTCGAATTTTATAATACCTTGGCCCTGTTAGGTGTCAAAATGGGTTATAATGCATTTCGAAACAAATTATTGGATATGGTTGCAAAACAAATTATTGGCTTATTACATATCTTTGCTCCTCCAATGATTTTTTTTTTCCAGCTTATAACTTGAAATTGAGACATACAAGAAATAAACTGATTATTGTAGAGGTAGCTAATCAAGACTAAGGAATACCGTTTGAAAGTGATGAATGAATAATAAGCTCATGGACAAGGAGGCAACAGAGGAAAGCTCACAACTCTATGCTTAATGACATGGCAAAGAGAACCAAATTGCACTTCATTGGCATACTAATAACCATCTAAAGGCTCAAAATTTTGCTGCGAATAGAAGTGTATCTCTTGTAGACAAGCTAGAGTGCTTAGGGTAGATTATTAAGCAAACTTCAAATAAAATTCTCCTGAACTTCATGTAACATCTCAATTTCATTATGGTACTGTGATCTTATGAAAAAAGGCTTGAGAGAACACGAATGAGTATTAAGTGGGTCACAGTTGCTTGGTCTGCATTGTGGACCAGTTGCATCACATCCGTTAATGAAATTAGCCAAGAGGTTATATAATTAAATTGGTCATTACAAACTAAAGACAAAACTGACAAACAAAATAGCATGAGCAAATTTGATGTAATGGCTAAGTGCATAGACAACCAACATAAAGTAGTAATTGATCGATCATGGAACTAAAACAAGTGGGGAACAATGTAAATTTAGGGTTTCCGTCTTGGATTTTAGGTGTTTCTGATAATATGTAAAAGAAAAAAAGAGTAACTGAAACATGAAAAAATTAATAAAGATCATGTACCTATGTGATTGAGTAGCAGTTTTGTTGGGGAATGAAAAAGAAAGACATAGGAAAAAATTGATGTTTAATCTGGTGGTTGGATGAGTTTGTGGAATTGGATTAGTATGTGAAATATGCAGAAAGAATTCAGCAAAGTTTTTCCGATTATAACTGTCAGTTGCATAATTCATAGGTACTTGAAGAAATTCTGAAATTTGAAATGGTTCTTTAAAAAAAAAGAGAGATTATAGTTTGAGCTACTTGGTAAAAGCAGATGCTTGTTCCTTTTCTCCAATCAGTCTTGAATTTTTCCCAAGTAATTGAAGTAACTTACTAATGAAATCATGACGTGATAGTGTACTGATGAGGACATCGCACAGCCTCCACTTCGCACATACTTTTGCCGCCGTCGTCGTCTTGCTTCAGCTTATATTTGGTTTTGATTTTGAGAAGGCTTGGAGTCTAGCTAGTGTTACTTTTATTCTCTTTATTGTATTTGCTCTTTTTTTTAGTCCCACATCGGATATGGGAGTGAACTTGTAGTTGTTGAAGGCCTATTTAAAGAGGTCAATTCTATGAAATAAAGCACTGAATATTTGAAAAAAAATTTGTTTCATTTGTGAAACTTTGGGTAATTGATTTGATCTATAAGGTTGAGTCAATGGTGGTGAAGCCAAAGCCCGGGTTGCGATTCGTGATCATATCTTGTTAATCTTTTAAACCCTAGCTTTCCCCAAATCTTTGTTCTTCCCCAAATTTCCCAAACCCTTTACATAAAATCTTAAAAATTCCCATCGTCCCGCATCATGTACATTTGTGGCATGCACATGATCTTTGATGCTGAATTTACCTAGTGCGACACCTACTTTTTGGAGGTAACTTTTCTTGTGTCTTTGTTTGGCTAAAAGAGTTGATGATTGTAGTAGTGTTGTCTAGGCGCATATGAAATGAAGGATGGAAGTGGACAGTGACGGAGCCAGGTATTTTTCCTTGGGGGGGCCAAAATACAACCACGATACTATGCATTAACCGAAAAGTGATAACATGTCCAATGTTTGATAAACTTTCATATATGTTAAGTTAACGAAGAACCTTAGATTAAAGTTTTACAAAAAGTTTATTTTCATGAATATTTGAATCATTTCAGCATATGCACCTGTCATTTAATTAGCATGCTTCAATCTTCTAAAATTTCATTTTAAAAATGTACCAACTGTAGTTGGTTTTTTCACAATCATAAACTACATATTATATATATTTTTGAAGACCTGAAAAATTGAAAATACAATATAAATTATACCATTAAACTTATTTCACACAACAATAAGAAGAAATTAAAAATTTTTTACCGTGACTTTATAAAATAGTTACAAAAGTAGATGAATATAGAAAACTCATTTCACAAATCCACTTTTTGTTAAAACTTAATGAAATTGGAAGAACCCCATAATCACTCAAGCCTAAACCCCAAAAAAGATCACTAAAGTACAAAATGAGGAAAACTTGTGAAGTATTATACTTAAAATCCACTGATCTTGATGTTGATTTTTGTCGATTGGTTAATTTATTAATAAGTCTCAGGTCAACCACTATTTAACTGCGGTTAACAATTTGGATGACGAATCCAACAAAGGAACTAATCTGAAAACACTTCTAAGATTTGACAGAGAATTTTAAAATATGAAAAGTTGAGGAATTAATTTTAAATTTTAAATACGAAGATTTGGGAGACTAATTCAAATATGAAGGTTTTGGGGAATAGTTTCATATATGTGAAAGAATAGGGGACTAAGTTTAAATATGAAAGACTTGGGGGGACAAATATACAAAAACTCAGACTAATATACATATATGATATGTATGTTTGTAAAAAGCTTGGGGGACCATGGTCACCCTCTGTCCCCCCGCCCTTAGGTCCGTCATTGGAAGTGGATGAGTGCTCTTCAGGACATGCATGTTCTGTTATTACTTGTGGATTATTTTTTAGCCTTCAAGGGGCAACAATTTTGTACAAACATAAGAGTGCATCAGCAGTATTCTAGCGGTCATGAAACCATCCTGAACTTCTCAAGGAAATGGTGATCTTCTAACTCATTTTTGCCTTCATGTCTATTCTTCTCAAAAACTAATCTTTGTTTCCAAGGCAATGATCTTTATAGCATCTATCATATGAAGCGAAATATCTTGGTTCCCTTTATGATAGAAAGTTGACAGTACCCATGTAGTTAAGGGATGATACCACTCTGCTGTCCAGTATGGTTATATTTTAAGATGTCAACAAAGACAACAAAGGCAGAAAAAAAGGCAAAAACATAAATAAGTACATTGATGGTCCACAAATAAATGTAAAAAGGTCTTGGTACCTCTTGTAATCGCCAAATGCCAAGAGGCCTTTGTATAGATGCCATAAGCGAACATAAAGGGGCTATATGATCAGGTTGAATCAATCTTGATATTTCAACAAAATTTGCACCCTATAGTGAAATATTATTATAGATGCAAGATTAGTAGGACATAAACCAGACATAAATGGTCACTAATAAATTGCAACTGGAGAAAGAATAGTTCAGACATGCCTGCGAAACATGCAACAGCAGTGGCACTTTAGTGTTGCTGCTGCCCAATACAGCTGCCAGAGTTTCCATAGGATGTATAAAAGCAGAAAAACTAAAAAACCCAGCATCATGGAGAGGTGACACCCACCTCGCTGTGTCTCGAGGAAGAAAACCAAGTTGCACGCTATCTGCTCAAAAGAAAATGCATTTAGTTGCCGATATAAACAGGCTACAATTTGCTTACCGCTGAAAAATATTTGTCAAAATTTCTTAGGGGCAACGAGACGGTTACTCCTCAGATTCATTCCTACAGAAATCTAATCTTATTTTAATGTGTTCAAAAATGGAAATATTAGTGCAATCAAATAACGAAATATCCACAGCCTAATCTACATGGAATCTTCTAGTAGAGTGGTAGTATTGAACAAGTACAGGCACTTGGATTCTTCAATACATGAATAGTCTCCCATAACCAAGTATCCTGAAACCAATTCCAGAATTCCCAAATCCAGAGTCTTCTCACATGAAGTTGAATTTATGATGAATATTCTTATTCAACATTGAAAAGGCTGCATTAACAATGTGTAATCTTAGGGTTTTGGAATGTTTTCAAATAAGAAACATGAGCAAACACATAAAAGCATCCCAGCATCGGGAAACAACTGAAGACAACATGTTTCTATTGAATAGTTCTATAGGGGGGGGGGGGGGGTGATGGCATGTTGATAAATAAGAATCCAATGCGAACATGACCATTTTATTTCTCCTATATAGTTAATTTACCCTTAACAGAATCTCTATCTAAACCATACAAAAGATGACTTAACTGCTGTGAGATGGGATGAGGAGTTACTCTCTCCTACTAAAAGAAGAAGAATGACGCATATTTATATATTGCACCAGTATTAATTCATGACACAAGTGTTAGAATATAAAAAAATAAACCTCAACTCACATAACTTAGGAGTTGTGTTGTAATGGTTAGAGGAACTTAATTTAAGATGGTACCAGAGCCACTTAGGTTCAATTCTCATTGGCCACACTGGCATGTTAGAATATAAAACAATAACCCTCAACTCTCAACATAACTTCGGAGTTGTGGTATAATGGTCAGAGGAACTTAATTTAAAAAGAAGAAACATTCACTATGAAATAATGATGATTTAGTCCTTGGTAGTCTATAGGTAAAAACATGGGTGTTAGAAATTACATAAAATAGATAACATGCACTAAAGAAATAAAATGTATTAAGCATTACCTCCCTCAGAGAATTCATCCACGTCTGCAACAAAAACGCTCATGGCATTAGAGTCTGCGGGTATGTTGATGTTTCTTTTCAATAAAACTTCTAAAGTGCTACGAGCATTTCCTTGGAATTTTCCCAGAAATGAAGCCAGGGTCTTCAATTGTGCACCATTGGAATCGGCTGCAGTATGAAAGCGATGGCCTAGACCAACAACAGACACTTGAGCAGAACCAAGATATTTCATGAAAGTAGACTGTGAGTGCCCACTATGTTTCCCCTGTATGTAAAATGACAGTGGGAAATTAAAGATAATTCACGCTATTAAAAAGATACATGTCATCAGTCGTTCTGTTATACAAGAACATCTACTTACCAGAATGAAAAGATCAGTTTCAGAGTAAGAAGATTTCTTTACATGCATGCCAGGTATTGAAGCAACCAGATGTCCAACAGCCCCTCCAAAGTCGTACTTTGTCAATTCTGCAATCCAATGTGCTTGGCTGGGTACATCAGAGATAAGAGATGCAATAAACCCACCTAGTTGAGCGGCAAAGTCAGGAAGTGAATCTTCAATTGTTGAAAAAAGTGTAGAAAAATCTGGAGAACTTCTGGAAGGAAAATCTTGCAACCATACCGTATTTGTTACGTAGTTCCACTGCCAAAATAAATAAGGGTTTATTAAAAAGTAATCATAACAAATAATTCCACCAATGCTGCACAATATGTTTGCATAACTGAATATCTGAACCTGAAGCAAGATAATAAAATATTAAACCACAAAACGGATTTAGACTGCAGAAACCAATAACCAGAAGAAACCGAATGCGACACAAGTACTAATCACCATGTACATTAAGTTTAGGAGATCACTTTCATATTATGTTAAGTATTGCAAACTTTACAGAAAACAAAAGGTTATAATGCTAATGCAAAACCTAATTATTGCTGAAATAAATACAGCAACTCTTGTTATTCGCAGAAGCTTTGACTGATTGGAGAAGATCAACTTTGTGAGAGAAAGAAAAACATCCCCTCCCTCTTTCTCTAATTTTGCATTACAACCAAGGGTCAGTTTGCAATAGTTGAAGAGAATGTTCCTTTTCGCCCATTACAAAATGACATACTGATGACACCAAATTTTTGCCTAAAATATAATTCAAAGATCTTCGACATTTCACATTTTGAGAAGAAATGGACA
>BQKN01062226.1:36877-61581 GCA_022839385.1 Asparagus kiusianus
AGAGAGAGAGAGAGAGAGAGAGAGAGAGAGAGAGAGAGAGAGAGAGATGATATTATAGTCTTTACATATTTTAAACTCTTGAGTTTTGTGTTTTGGAAGTCAGAGAATTATGAATTTGCTTTTGGGAGTTTTGGGAACGTTGAAAAAACCTTGGGGACAGGTGGAATACTTGTAAGGACGTTGGGGGCTAGAAGCAATTTTCCCATTTTTATCTAGGATTAAATTGCAAGACCCTTTCGAATTTGAGAGATTAAGGAACTAGTATGAAATAGTTGCAGTCTTGCAGATTTGACAAATGTTTACAAAGAGCCCTTGTAACAACCCCAAATAAATAAAAAATATATAAAATAAAAATAAGTAAAAAAATCATACTGTTCCCACCGCCTCACCTATGGTGGTAACTTTTCTTTCATCGCCTCCCGACAATATAAAAGGGGAAGAAAGGGGGAAATTTAGGGCAAAAAAAAAAGAAAAAAAGAAGAAGAGGAGGAAGGAGAGGAAAAGAAAAGGGGGGAAACAAAGGTATTATTTTTATTCTTTCTCATTAAGCCTTCTTTGATTTTATGAATTGATGGAAAAAAATAGGCACTTACCTGACCGCTAGCGTCGGGGAGGGCT
Source organism: Asparagus kiusianus (assembly GCA_022839385.1). NCBI lineage: Eukaryota > Viridiplantae > Streptophyta > Magnoliopsida > Asparagales > Asparagaceae > Asparagus > Asparagus kiusianus. The sequence goes on from BQKN01062226.1 coordinate 37,496, forward strand.
CGCCTTCGGGTGACCGCTCCGACGGCGGAGCTTGAGAAACCACGCCAACTTGGCGCCGCAGAGGAGGTAAAGAGAGAGAGGAGAGAGAGAGAGGAGAAAAAAGAAACTAGAAAAAAAATAAAATGAAATGAGAAAAAGAAGAACGGGGAAGAAGAGATAGAGGAGAGAAAATGAGAATTAAAATAATAAATTTTCTTTGGGACCCTTGAAAGACTATTAGTTTGTATATAGGTCCAAAGATAAAAAGGAATGGAAATATTCATGAGGACCCTGTTGTTCAGTAAATTGTAACCAGACCCGAAAAATCCAGACATGGTTAGGAATTAAGCTGGGTAAGTTGCTAAAGTTGGTAATAAGTTCATATGTACAATATTGATAGATTTTAATTGTTATTGATTATATTTGAATTTATCGGCTTTAGATTATGAATTGATTAACCTATAAAATGTGTTGTCATGAATTAATATTAGATTTATATCTTTATATTATAGGATATGGTTGATATCCAGGGGAGTAATATTTTGGGGAAAATCGTGTCCACTAGAGGTGAGTTTATTTCTCACTAGTATTTTATAATATGAAATTGCATGAGTATAATAATTGATTTATCTTGTGATTAAAAAATAAATAATATATCATTTTCATGTATATAAACTTAAAGGTGATTTGATTTACTTTTGTTGTGGCCTAAGCCGTAATACGATGTTGATTTTGTATAAGATATGGAAAAAAAATCAATTTGATTTTATATGAACTATGAAAAGTGAATGTGGTTCTCATGTGATTTTAAATAATTGTGAGAATTGCTTTATTTGAAAGCTTTTGAAGAAAAGAAATATTTTGAATGTGCTTCGACAGTTTAATGGATTCAAAGAATTTCTATGACTTAGTATCTGATAAAAATAAAGAAAAGTGAAATCCGTGAACTGTTTTAACTAGGATGGAGAGTTTCACCCTCGTACACTTCATTTGAAAATATTTGTAAATTCTGATAAGCACGGTATTTCTGATTTGACTAGTGATTATCGATGTTTTCAAACCCTCAAGAAGTCCACGATGAAGTGATTCTGCCTGCCATATGGTGAATGTACCTTTATTTGGCCCCAATGTATTAGCCCTTCTAAAATTTGTTCTGGCCCCTCTGTTTTGGCCAGTAACCTATGGCAGTGTTAGATGCATTTGATTCCCGAGAATTATCTGTTATCTAATGCGTTTTACGCATTCCCATGCTACTGGGCTATAATTTGTAGCCTTAGTGTGACATATGAGGTGATTCTTGTGTTTCATGAATTACTAGCCGGAAATATGGAGCTAATTGCTATACGGGGCTAAGTGCTATACCGTTTGGACATGGTGGGAGCCACCTCTAGAGCCTGTAGGAGCCACATTTAGAGTCCACATCACATGGTAGTAATAGATTTGTGATTTTGAGATTTGAGCGTGAATTCGAAGAATAAGATTCATCGAGATTTAAGATTCTGACAATTGACTGTGAAATTGAGAAAATAATAGTCCTTTGGTTCTGTACCCAATTTAGTAATTTTTTTTTCTTGTTAATGTTTACCTTGATTCGAAAGGGTCTGATTTTAATAAAATATTACAGTATATGTTAGACCCTAGAGGGGGGGGTGATTAGGGTCTTATGCTAATCTAATCCGATTTTATGCTAATTAAAACTAATTCAAATATTATTCTTACAAGATAAATATACAATATGATATGAGTAAGAATATGCAATATGATCAAAGAGATATATCCTAGCAAAGAGGTATATGAAGAAATATATGCAAGGATATGTAAACTAACACAAGGGTAAACAATATAAACAAGATAGTGGATGATATAGAAATGAACAATGCACAATGGCGATATATGATATGAACATAAATATGAATGAACGCCAAAGCACACTCAAACAAAATCAAATGATCACGGAGTTCGGACCTTCCGTCCTACGTCTCCGCTCCCCACTCCCGGGGAGAAATCCACTATCACAACCGGGTTTTCTACGCTCACCCGAATAACGTTTACACCTCACAGTGTCGGTTTTCAACGCTCACCGATCAACGTCACTCCTCACACTCGGTTTTCTAGTTCACCGAAAACTACACAACACACTCGGTTTTCTAGCTCACCGAAAACCTTACAACACTCACAATTGTAACAAATATAAATTTATTCTCTACAATAGATGAGAACTCAATAAAGCACAACTCAATGTTACAATCTCTCATAACCCTAATATACTATGTATGAAAGATACAATAAGCTCAAGTGGGTGTGTGTAACAATGAGATATAAATCAAATCTAAACTCAATATAAAAAACTAGCTTTAAAGAAATATAATCAAATAACTAAGCAAATGTAAAGCTAGATAAGAGTTTAGAAAACTTCTCAATAGATCAAGAGGTGGAAGGAGAATAGTTGGAAGCTCAAACTTCAATAGATGATCTCCTCAAGCTCTTGTGGAATTTTCTTCACAAACAAACTCTTGAAACAAACTTAAAAACCCTTTAACAAACTTGTAAAACTCTTTTTAAAACTCTCTTAAACATCCATGAGAAACAATGAAAGTTAAGGGCTTTTTATAGCCTCTTAAACCAGCCACAAACCCCAAAAACCGAAAATATCAAAAACTAGCCGTTACTAGCCGTTATAGGCTGAAAAGACCAAAATACCCCAAAATCCAGCATTCTGGAAATTTACGTATCTGACTTTGTAAAATCAAGTAAAAATAGTCAAACATCTCCACAAATTATTAAATTTTGTGAAAAGGTTTTATACATGTAGAATAAAATGTTAAAGAAAGAATTTCTAAAAAATAATTTCCCAGTTGAGAGAAATAAATGTTTTAACACAGATTTATAGTTTCTGAAAAACTACTGACATACACGATTTTGTAAAATCAATTGGGCATAGTAAATCAATTCCAAAAATAGTAAAATTTTGAGGGAAGTTTCTAAACATGTAGATAAACATGTCAAAGAAAGAATTTCTTGAATACCACTTCCCATTTATGAAAACTCATCTGTTTTGTAAAACATGCACGAACATGTGCACGAATAAAAACATGATTTTGTAAATTCCATTAAACATAACAAATCAATTCCAAACTTGATGAAACTTTGTGAAATGTTTATAAACATGAAAAAAAACATGTTAGAAAAAGAATTTCTCAAATTGAATTTCCATTTGTGAAAACTCATGTATTTTGTAAGTGTGTCCAAAGCATGAAAACCCAAAACCATGCATGTATATATATAACTATATATATACATAGAAATCATGTGTATATGATATTGAGCTTAAGGTATTTAACACACATAATATAAAACCTAAACTAAGTTACCCAAGCTAGATCTTGATCTTCAATAAGCTCTTCTTGGTAATCTCGCGGATGAAGCTTGAACTTGATCTTTAACTTTGAATTGCAAGACTTCACTCCACTATTCCACCAACCTCTATTGGATATGATCGTGTAGGCACAATTCCATCCATCCTCCAACACGTTGTTTGCCTAGAATTAATACGAAAACACAAACACTAGACAAACAACATTAGAAGTAAATTATTTGTTAAACATCATCAAAACAGGAAGGCCAACAGTATATTCAGTTACACATAAGAAAGAAACTATAACTGTTGTTGTAGGCTATCTAAAAATTATAACAGATAGCTGATCCCCATCAAACGCTGATGATGGAAGTTACAATTCGACGACTTTCAGAAGACTACAATTTGAAGACTTTCACGTAGATCAATGAAGGTTACAATCTGACGACCTTCACAACAACTGATGAAAGCTCTAATCAACAGTCTTCACAATCAACATCGGAGGTTACAATCTGACGACTCTCATATTCTCAAGGAGCTAAGATGAAGATTACAAGACAATGATCTTTGCAACGCTATGATAAAAGAGATTACTTGTTGATAATCTCTTCGAAGCAAGACGCGGAACTCATCACCACGCTCTAAGACCAAAACGCAGAGGTCATCCCTACGCATCAACACCAAAACGCGGAGGTCCTCCCCGTGTGTCAACATTAAAACGCTGGGGTCGGACCCGCGTTGCAACATCAAAACGTCGGAGTCGAACCTGCGTTGCAACATCAAAACGCTATGGCCAGACCCGCGTTTTTATGTTTGACTGGTTCAAACAGAACCTGAACGGTTTTAAAATCGTATCTCCACTTAATGGGGACGGTTACACCCCATTATGGAGAGATTTTAGGGGAATTACACCCCTTAAACCCGTGAACAGTTTCAAAACTGTTTCCCATGATTGGAGGGCGGTTACACCCCACTTAGGAGTGATTTAAGGGGCAGTTACACCCCCTTAATCCTCTATAAATAACTAAAAATCAATTTAGTTCAGGGGTTGGAACTTCTTGGCTCGGATTGACCCTGGAGCTTGGTAGCAAAGAGAGAATCTTTGGAGCATTCTCGGATCTGGAGATCGACCACCGGAGCCTTCTTCTGGCCTTGGCTTATTAACCGATTTTCGATTCAAATCAACTCTTTACAGAGTTCTTCTAAACTCGTTCAGAGTTCTAAAACTTGCCACGCAAGTTCTCCACAACGTCGAATCGTGAGGAGAAGACATCGTTCTAGTGAATCAAAACATTGGATTGTCAACGGAGAGCAAACTCGACGCGAGCATTCGAGGGAGGCACTCCATCGCCACCGTGAAGAACCCAGTTTTAAACAAAGGGGAGAATTCAGATCATTCCCCTCTCTTTTGTAATCAGGAAATCCAATTGTAATTAAGATTAAAGGAATACAAATCAAAATTTTCCCTCATTTCTTTTACTACAAATTTTTCCACAAACAGTTGTATATATAAGATGACAAAATTATGATATTTGGATCGTATTTTGCTATTTTTGAATTTCTGGTACAAAACTTATAATTCGTTATTCTGGGAATTGTTCTTATTATTATTTTGTTAGTTATCTAAGAACTCTAGTGGGAAATGTTCTCACTGAGCTCTAGCTCACCCCGTTGTTTTTAAATTTTTTTCAGATCCGGTGTAGCTTCATACTAGCCGAACTTTTGGTTAGGGCTTTTGGCTGAGAGACGTTATATGAGTCAACAATGTGCTTGAATTAGTAAAATGCTTATAACGATGAGCTTGTGGGTTATAAGTATCGATTATATACATATATATAGTTGCTCTGAACTTCTATCATCAGCAGGTTTATAAATGTTTTGAGATAAACTATGTGATATGAAGTGCTAGGCTTGACTCATGCATAAGACTTGTCTTGTGCATAGGTCGCTGCTGTCACGTACCCTGTATTTATGAATTTTTCGTTGCAGTTACGGGGCGTGACAGCCCTACATTATAAGTTGTACTAGTTTGCTCTTATATACCTCCGCTCAAGCCCGCCCTTGAAATTTCTGAAATTAGCACTTTCGCTATCTTCTTAGTGCACAATGCAAAATTGAGAATATTTAGCTAAAATTCACATGTCACGCTCACAAGCTAAGTTTTAAGACTTTTCTGTCCTCAGTGTTTTACAGCAAAAACAGTTTATTATTTAGCAAATGATTATGGCTAATCAAGCATACAAATATTGTAGGTAGCCACTTATTCTTCGTACGTACAAAGCCACTAATAATTATAATTATGGCTTAAAATGCGGCGGTTTAACATTAAACACCCCTCAGTCTGACTTGCACGCGGGCAAGGGAGCTCCACACAAGCACTTGTTATGCAGGTAAGAGTACTCATCGAACTTCGCCGTCACGCTCCCACTGGGTATTTCCCCACACAGCCTGTTGTAGCTCACGTTGAACAGCACGAGCCCACCCACCGCATTAATCTGCGCCGGAATCTCACCGTATATCATGTTATGGTTCATATCCAACGCCGTCGAGTTCACCGGGAAAGTCACTCCGGTCAAGTCGAACCCGAAACGGTTCCTTGATATGTCGATCTGCGTGGTCGGCTTCGCCGCTCCGAACAGCACCGACGCGTCGCCGGTGAGCTCATTCCTCGACAGGTCGATTACCCCCCACTTCGGCGCGCCGAGGGAGGTGGGGATCGGACCGGAGAGGCTGTTGTGGGACAAGTACAGGTCAGGCGGCGAGTCCGTCGGGAACGTTCCGAATTCGTCTGGGATGGTCCCGGTGAGCATGTTGCGGTCGAGGTGGAGGGCCAGGAGGTTGGGGAGGTTGGACAGCGAGGGGGGGATCGAGCCGGAGAACTTGTTGAAGGAGAGGTCGAGGTCGGTGAGAGATTGGATTTGGGAGAGGAAGGACGGGACCGGGCCGGAGAGAGAGTTCGAGCTGAGAAGGAGGATGGAGAGCTTCCTGAGCTTTGTGAAGGAGGGGGGGATGCCGCCGACGAGGCCGGGGAGCTTGTGGAAGAGGAGGGTTCGGAGGAAGGGGAGGTCAGCGATTGCGGAGGGGAGGGTGCCGTTGAGCTTGTCGTCGGCGAACACGCGGAGGCCGACCACGCGGAAGGTGAAGGGGTCGCAGTCGACGTCGTACCAGTCGCAGCAGTCGGTGTCGTTCGTCCACGACGCGAAGTGGTAGGGGAAGCCGAAGTGGGCGTTGATCGCGACGAGGGCCTCCTTGTCGTCTTTATTGCATTTTCCGGCGAAGGCGGAGGAGGAGAGCGATAGGAGGAGGAGGAGGAGGGGGAGGAGAGAAGAAGTGAGAGCCATTTCTCGTTCTTGTTCTTGTTCTTGTTTTTTCAGTGCATGACTAATTGAGATACGATGGAGGAGCATTTATAGGTTTTCGGCAGGAGACGTGTAGTTAGTGTGTTGATCATATAGGATGACGGAGACTTTTTTCGAGTAAGGTCAACGTTTGTGTGCGTTAGATATCAAATTGGAGAAGCGCTTGTTTGCTTGTTTTTGTCACGTTTCAGTGGGTTTAACATGGATGGTGACGTTGTTAATTGTTGTTGTTGTTGAAAATTCTCGAAATATCATAGCGCTCTTCTTTGAAGGGGAATTTTTTTTTTTGGTCGAACTTGGAATAGAGTAAGATGAAAAGTTATTTCCCAGTAATTATGCGATGATAATCGTTTATTATTTAGCAAACAGTTACGATTGTTTCAATATCCAACAACATTGAATAATTTTAATGTGTAAACAGAAGATTGTGATTTATGAGGTGATCAGTTTCCAAGAGTGTATCCAAAGTTTCCTAATTAATCTGCACACGTGGTGGGGCTTCTTGCGTTTGGGTTAGAGTGGGAGACTAGTCTTTCTTGCCAAATCTAGAATTAGTAAAGTCTTAAATTTCGTTAATGAGACAATTGGAAGTTTGACATTGTGAACAAAAAAAAAATGCGTGGTCCACTTGTCTTTATCGTACAACAATCATTATAGTTGTGAGATCGTACTAGATTATGAAATTACTTACTAAAGAGTTCAGAGTGTCTGAGGTGGAGAAAGTTGTTATGCTATAGACTACTACCATGAAACAAGACAAATTTTTAAAAACAACCCTTTTGCAAAATTAATGAGCAAAATCGACATTCTCACAAAAAAAAACAGCAAAATCGACCATTTTCATCACAACTCAGATGAAAAGGGTCGATTTTGTTGTAGTAATTTCTTCGAACTACACGGGAATACTAGTCTCGTGTAGATAAGGCATGCTAATCCACGATTAGCAATGCCATAGTCCCGTCCATTTGGTATATATAAGCCTAAACCCACCCGTGACCCTCCCTCAGGTCGCAATGTAGTAACAATCCCCTAAATTTGAGCCAAATTTCTGAATTCCATAAAAAAAAATCCAATCTTTTTGTAGAAACAGTGACGAAGAACAGGAAAAAACGAAGCAGACATTTGAGTGCTGGCCAATCAATCGCGAGGACAAGCCCAGTCGACCGGATCCATGCACAGAATAGGGGGAAGTTTCGGCTCCCTGGCCGGTCTACCGGATTCATGCACAGAACATGGGAAGTTTCAGCTCCCTGGCTGGTCGACTGTGAGCTCAAGCCCGATAGACCGAATCCTGTTGATTCTGCATGCTGAGCTTTTAGCCTGCTGGCCGGTCGACTGCGGGGAGCAGTCCGGTCGACCGCGATGTGGTTTTGGGTCTGGGCTCGGTTTCCTGATCTGTTTGTGTTTTGTTTTTGATATAAATACAAACACGTTTTAGGGTTTCTAACAAGGGCACAAAAGAGAGACTTTTGAGCACTTTGTCAGGGAAAATTTGTGAGGGATTTGAGAGCTTTGTTTATGAGATTAAATTGAGTGATTGTAATCTCTATTTGTACTCTCTCTCTCTATTAGTGAAAACCATCTCATCCTTACCCCGTGGATGTAGGCACATTGCCGAACCACGTAAAATTGGTGTCTTGCTTGTGTGGTGCTTGTTTTTTTTGTTGTTGATTTGTTCTCCTATTTCGTTCGTGTTTGGGTGGAAAGTTGATGTTTCATTGTGCAACTTATTACATCTTTAGTCGTTGCAATAAGTTTAAAAGTCTGATCTTTTTATAAGATCTTCCTACACAATAAAATAAAAAAAATTACAATTCTTCCCAAACAAACGCAACAGACATTTATCTACCGCTGCTTGCGTGAGATCTTTGCGTGTGCCGGGGACGTTAATATCTGTGGACTACCAAGCGATCAAATCAATCCAGAGTTTCGTTGATTCACGAAGGAATCAAGAAACCGAAGCAATTATCTCGGCAACAGCTAGATAACCACTCTTCTCGAGATCACGGCTAGGTACGATCTCAAGGGAAGGAACCGGGCTATGGATCTGACGAACTCCTCTTCTTTATATCAAAGAACTCGATCCGATCTCCTCCTCCTCTCTGAAATTCATGATCCTCAGTCGCTGATTAGCAGGACTTCGCCAAGGCTCGAGAATTTCCGATATGTACAAATGAAGGCCCTAGGACTGTATTTATAGGTTTCGGGACCTCCGTTTTTAGATAAGAACGACCGATTCGATCTTATCCTCAATTATAACCACTTTATCACGTTCTTGGATAATATTAGATCAGTTGGAACAAATCCAAACGGTTAACGGTTGAAAACGACTCAAAACTGTGTTTTTTAGTCTGCGGACACCCGCAGTGTCTCGGCCATGGCCGAGACGCTTGGGGTGTCTCGATCTTGGCCGAGACACTTGTAGTGTATCCACCAAGGCCTAGGGCATTGTTTTGTGTATCCTGTCCGTTTCTATCGTATCTTCATCGTCTGAACTGAGAATTGCGCGATTCAAAGTGCGTAGGAAAGCTGACGAGGAGATCTACAAGCTCTCATGGTTGAATCACATATGGAGTAGATAGGACATGAGGGGCGTTTCGTCTTTTGTAAGCGAAGTGTAGCTCCCGATCAGTTCGTATCTTCGTTATTCTGTAGTTCCGTTGCTTCACACGGTTCGTCGACTTGCTTCATGCGCTCATCGACGTCAATTAAGCTTTTGTGACTTGGATAGTGACGTTCATCATCTTCTCTCTACTTCGAGCTGTGTGCGAGAGCCCGTAGGCAATTTTTGACGCCTACAATTCGTTTGTTGTGTTTCGGATTCCGCTGCACACAACACTTTTTTCATCACAACATCATAAAATTCCAAAAGAGAAAGGGCACGTTGGAGCTCAAATCAGAGAGGAAACCACTCACAATTTCTTGGCCTGCTCCAGGGCGCTAGTGTGTCCAAAATGGAAGAACAGATCATAGATCCTATCGGCATAAACTCGAATAGGGCGATCCTTGATCCCGGTTTGATCCTCACGTGATTCTGAGCCTTGCCCTTCTCTTCCTGACGATCTTTCATCGGTTCCCTCTCCTCCTGAGGCGAAGAGATAGAACAGAGAGGCTCGTACCATGACGTCGGAGTTGAGGGGGCCTCCGCATCAGGGGCATAGCCAGGGTACTCTTGCCCTGGGCAGTTGCCCAGGGCAAGAAAGTGGCCGGCCCTCTACGCCCCAGCTCCTACTTATCCGCCGGTTGGCCGGCCCTCTACGCCTCCGTCGTCTACGGCGGCGTCTTCGGCCTCCTCTCCATGGGCGTCGCCCTCTCCGTCGTTGTTCCGGTCACGGTGGTGACCTGGATCACCGTCCTCATGTTGCTCGCCTTCGCGTGGAAACCAAGGAGGACGCTGGTGATGGAGGCGGTCTGGCAGTGGTGTAGCCTAGCGATTTTTTGCCCGGCCAGGGCAAAAAAATTTATGGCTACGCCACTACTCCGCATAGACATCGTCGGGGGTGTTCGAGTTTAGAGAGAGAAAGAGAGAGAATTATTTGAGGAAATTATTTTGAAAGGTGAAGAGTGAATTTTGACCATTTCGAGGTTCTTTTTGTTTTGTTGTTTGTACTTTTGCATGCGTGGCTTACAGAGAGCGTCGTTGTCTTCTGTTATAGCCCCGTTCTTTGGCATGCGTGGCTTTTTGTTTGAAAAGGATGAGACTACTCGTCCCGTCCATTTGGTTTGCATGCTAATCCACAATTAGTATGCCTTAACTACATAGTAGTACTAGTCCCGTGTAGTTTGAAAAAACTGCTACAACAAAATCGACCATTTTCATCTGAGTTGTGATAAAAAGGGTCGATTTTGTAAAAAATTTTTGGAGAAGGTCGATTTTGCTCATTAATTTTGTAAAAGGGTTGTTTTCAAAAATTTATCATTTCTTATATGTCTCACTTTTATCGTCTTGTTTGTTGTACTTTTCGATTTTACTCCCACATTACAAAGAAGAGAAGATACTTTGCGCTTATATAGAATCAACATGCGCGGAGTCAATTTCTGCAATTAAAACTGTTAATTATTTATGGTCTGTTTTGTTTCAAAAAAACCACTCAGAATATTAATTTATTTTGTTTGGTTGAAAAAAAATAGAAAGAAATAGTGCATTGTTGGAACTTGGATGCAAGCCTAGAGAGAGGGTGAATAGGGTTGTAAAAATATTTCACCAAATTAAAACAAGTGTAGAGATATGCAGCCGAAATATAAATGCGAAATAAATGAAAAGCAACACAACCACAAACACAGAGAATTACGAATTTTATAGTGGTTTAAATAAATCCTATGTCCACTCTTCCATCTCTCGAATGGGCTTCCACACTATGATAAAATATTCGCCTAAATTACAAACCCTAGTCCAATAGGCTTCATGAGACACGACCCTACATTACTCCCTAATCTAGTCGTGTAAACCATAACAAACTGTCACTAGTGTATTACCCTAGCACAAAGCTAGCAACCCTTAATTAAACACGGCTCAATTACGCCGACAATCCAATCAAAAGATTGTTTAACAAACACAAAAGTTTAGAGCAAATAAAAATGAGCCCTTTTTATGGTCAAACTGTTCTTCTAAAGATGAAAGATCAGATTTAAAAGAATGATAGCAAGTCAGGAGACTAGGGTAGCAACCGTCGATGGAGAATGATCCACGGGTGTAGAACACCATGGCATTGCAAGCTAGAAAGGTTAGGGATGATACGAATAATTAATGAGCGCGATCAAATTTTCAAACCCTAAGTTCTTCTCTCTCTTCCTCTCTCTCTCTTTTTCTTCTGTATTAGACCAACAAATATTGTGAAATATGAGATAGAAGAGTCCTCTATTAGCAGCGATCAATGACTGAGATTAGATCTCAACTTAGCTGCTGATTTGGCCCAACGTGCATCAATGGACGAATGCTCATCGATGGACGATTCACTCATCAATGAGTGAAATCCCCCATCAATGGAAATGTGGACTCTGTCGAATGTTCCCATCGAATTAAGTTAATGAATCGTTTGAAAGAACAATAGGCCAATCCATTGACGAGTGCACATTGACGGGTAATATGCCAATCGATGAGTGGCCAATCGATGGAGCTCCTTGTAGTTTCATCATTTTGAGCTGAAACTTATACCCATTAGCGCTCATTTTCAACTCTTTTCTCTGTCATCCTGCACAAGTAATCTCAAGCACAAATTAATAACAAAATAAAGTTTGTTATTAATCAAACAAAAGATATACTTTAGACAAGGTTCTAACATGCATGTGGAATCCACACCTAAACAAAAGAAAATGTTGGTCCCACCCACATTATTCTTTGATTCCTTTCTCAGAAACCACCTTCCCATGACAAACACCTCCAAGAATGTTCAGGAGGATTATCTACAACATACTCAAAATTGACGAAGTTTAATAGAACTAAAATAGCTGAAGGGATTTTTTGTGACAACACCCCATTAGTTGAGGGGGGTTTTTTCTAAAATTAACCCCCAGGTCTTCCTTAGCGGCCAAAATGTCAATCTTTTCCTTCATAGAGTCGTAGACACAAGCGACACCAATGACTTTATTCTAGCTGGTAAACAAGGACTTAAAGGTCCTATGCCTAATATATCCAATTCAGAGAGCTCGATTTCAACCATTTAATGAGGAAGTTAATGGAGATACAGCTAGCTCCAACCACGCATAAGCTCAACACTGGATTCGAAACATTTATAAATCAAAGAAAGCAACGAATATGATCCCCGGGCCATCAATATTGACCATCACATGCAAAATCCTATGAAAACTACATGTACCTCCTATAAACGAGCATCATGGTAGTACTCTTTAATAACAGAGAGAACTGATACTGGCATTTTAAAACTTTAAGAGTGATTTTTAAAAATTTCAAGTCAGTTGCTTGTAATTTTTATGTTCATGTGTTAGTGGCAAGTTTTAGAATGACAAGATATTTCTTACAATTTTAAAATTTGGAGGGTGTTTTTTATAATTATTAAAAATTTTGATTGTTTGTTGTAAAATTTAAAATTTTAGTGGCCTACAAATAATATCTAGATTTGATACATACTGATTATAAGTTTTGAAATTTTAGGATTTTTTTTGTGCTTTTTTACTTTTAGAAGTTTTTTTTATAAATTTTATTACTTCGAAGTCATTTTTAATAAAATTTAAATTTTCTGGTGCTTGATGATAATCCCTTGAATCCATCTTTATTGTTTGCAACTTTTGAAATTTTAGAATTTTAGGGTGCTTTTTTATTATTTGAACTTTAAGGGTGTTTCTATAATTTTTAAAACCTTTAAGGGTGTTAATTATAAATTTTAAATTCTTCGTAAGATGTTACTAGTTTTGAGATTTCATGTTTGTTATTTTAAGTTTGGAAATGACAGAATGTTTTGTGTAATTTTTGAAATATTTTAGGTTTTTTATAGTACTTCATATATTATAGCATGTTAGTTCTTTACATTAACAAACTAATACTATAGAGCTGTTTCATGTATATTCTTCATCTTTTTTTAAAATTTTGAGCTCTATGTCATTAAGATGTGATTAGGATATGATATAATTATGATTAGGATATATTAATATTTAAATAAAATATTCAAAATAACGAAGAACAATATTGATCATGAAAAGTTTTCTCCAAACTCATACTTTTAAGAGCTGTTTGTTTGGGCTGAAACGAGCAGAAAAGCCCACGAACGAAAATTAACAATGGTTAAATTATCAGTTTTTGTGGTTTCTGGGTGTTTGGTTTGTTTTAAATGGCAAAAAAATTGGACAGAAATTGTGAGACACGTGGGAGTTGGGGGAAAGAGTATTTCCATCCCTAAAAGGGTGATTTCGCTGGAAAGTGAATAAAAACGCCGTTGGCTTTTCCCCTCTTCTGTTGTTGAAGTATCTGTTGTTGAAGTATTTGTTGTTGAAGTATCTGCATAACATATGTCTACTTGTATTTTCTACAGAGCTTGGGAGTTGTATAATTTACATCATTTTCCTTGTCTGGTGTCTAGATATATATAAGTTTTTATGTTCGGGGTTAATATTATATCCTCAATTTTAAAATTAGTTCCTCAAATATGGGAATATTTAGAAATTTTCCCTCAACTATTCATATTTTGAAATTAGCCCCTCAAATCTTTAAATATTTTGCAAATCACTACCTCAAATATTTTTTAAAAAATTACAAACTAATCCCTCAAAATTTTAAATATTTTTTTGTGACGGTTGATATATGTTCACCTTCAATTTATGTTGGAAATAATTTTATTCCATATGGGTGGTAAGCACACCATGGTGACCATAGTCATAGTTTCTTTTTTTTTTTGAACTAAACACTAGAAAATGAGGGAATCTATTCACACATCAATTGTTTTCTTCTTTTTCAAGTTGAACCAAACTAAAAAAGTGGTGGAAAGTACTTTCACTCCATATTTTTTGGCGAAACAAACACAAGAAACACTTTACGTGAAAGCGAAGAAAATACAAAAAGTGAAGAAAAATCTTTTTGGAAAATGAAGGAAAGCAACCAAAGAGCCCCTTAGGGGGTGTTTGGTTAATGTTGGTAAAGTTGTGTAGTTATGACACAACTTGGAAAGTTGTTGTCCACCTCATCAATTTCACTTTTATACTTTTCATTGTTTGTTTTTGATTCCATTGGAATCATAAAACACTTGTTTGGTTTGCAAATTGAAACTTTAAAAAGTGGTTATTGTGTGGTCCCTACTGAAATGATCATATTACCATAGGTAAAGTTACCTCTCTAAAAAGAGAAAAAACCCAAAAAAGAAAAACAAACAAACAACAAAATGTTATGACCAATGTATTCTATTAAGAAGTTCTTTAATCCAATAAATTAACAAACTATTGCTTTTTAAAAATAAACATGTTGAACAAAAAAGGTTCAATGAGGGGGTCTATTTGCAAGTGGGCGATAGTACAAGATGTCTATCCACAATTAACCCTTTTAAAAATTAAAGGAAAAAGTTATATCTTCTTACGATTGACTGTTTGGTGCTTCCCTAATGCAAACTGCCTCATCTGCAAGTCTCACATGAAGAGCATCTTGATCAATTGTGGAGTAGACAGCAACACATGGTATCCCCATCTCATGTGCAGTTCTGATGACCCTAACTACAATTTCACCTCTGTTAGCAATTAGAATCTTCTCATCACGACAACTAGCAAGGATGTCACTAACATTTGACATGAAAGTTTTTTTTTCCAAAATAACTCATCCAACCCACAACATCACAACTAAAAATAAAGTTTAGTCATCCAACCCATAACAAAGGCAAGTAAAATAAATCAAAGCCTACATTAAATTAAAGTTTAAATTCACCCAAATATTCAACAAAAGGTATCATCTTCTATCCAAAATAACTCATCCAACCCACAACATCACAACTAAAAATAAAATTTAGCCATCCAACCCACAACAAAAGCAAGTAAAATAAATCAAAGCCTACATTAAAGTTCAAATTCACCTAAACATTCAACAAAAGGTATTATCTTCTATCCAAAATAACTCATCCCTAGCTTGAATCCTCGTTAATATCATCCCCAACATTTCTATTGTTGTCCAAGTGATACTTCAAGATATGGTCTTTCATCCACGCCACTTGAGATTCCAATGGCTTCACTATGAATAGCCTAGCTTGCTTTTCATTATCATATAGATGATCGAGTGCATGATCCAATACATGTTGTGGGAATTCACGAAGAGAATATATGCTCTCGGCCAATTTTGCACTATAGTGTTGATTTCCCTCTTTAATTGCGCATGCAATTTCTCCCACTTTCTCAAGAAAACTTGTCATCTCCTCAGAATCCTCATTTCGTACAAGATGACGTTTGTTTGCACATGATGATTTGTCAATTCTAACTTTAGTTTTTGCATTTTTCGTCTTGTTAGCTTTCGCCTCCGTGGATGATCCAACTTGGATAGGAGAGCTATCACTCTCAACGGGTAAGTCAAGATCAATTACCTCATTGGCTACTCCTTCAAAATTATCGTACGTATTCTTTTTAAACTCTCCAGTTATGAAATCATCTTCGATAATTAGCTTCAAGTCATCGTAGTGCTTCAAAGGCTTGTTCACGTAGTCCTTAAGTCTTGGATTTTTCTACAAAACAATAGGATATATAAGAAACATTTACACTAATTCCATGTTCAGTCAAAACATATGTAAACACTCAAGCTGCAACAGCTGAAGATACACACACACAGTGTGTGTATCTGCAGCAGCTACAGATATACATGTTGTGTGTATCTGCTGCAGCAGCAGATACACACAACATGTGTATCTGCAGCTGCTGTAGATACACACACTGTGTGTGTGTATCTGTAGCAGCAGCAGATACATAGAACATGTGTATCTGCTGTGTATGTGCAGCAGATACACACACACAACATGTGTATATGCTGCAGCAGCAAATATACACAACATGTGTATATGCAGCTGCTGCAGATACACAGAACGTCTCTGAAGCGCAGCAGCATGTCGTGTGGGTCTGCGCTATCGGAGCTAGCCAAAACCAAGGCTTCTCCTGAGCGTGGAAGCCCCCTAAGAGGTTGATTTTGTACATATGCACCTCTCAAATATTTCTATGTTGAATGCCTCCTAAATGACTAATATACAAAAAAATTCTCGCACAAGTGTTGGATGGTGCCTGAGATTGCCTGTAGTAGTGATAATGATCTGGTTGAACTTAATTGGTGGGTGAAAGAGCTCGGTTCCTGTGGATGATTGAGCTAAGCTCACAAATGAAGTGAGATTGTTCGGTTCGTCATATAGTCTCACTGTTGAATTAATACGTAAGAGAGAGAACTGTAAACATAAAATTGGAGTAAATTCATAATAGCTTAAACTTTTTGTTCCAATCCTCTAGTTAAGACATTAACTTCCACTTGGACCTGATTTTGAAACCATAAAAAACTTATATAGCCTTTGATTGATGCGACATATTTAGAGAAGTGCAATGGATTTAGACACTAATACACAATTCATGTAGTGGAAACAATATAGTCAATAGGACGTTGAATAGGTCAGATTAGTAGTGAATCCAGAATTTTGTCCTAATGATGCTTGTATATGTTGGTGACATCCTAAGTAGTAAATATAAGTTAAAAATAATAATTTAATGGTGTCATGTGATATAACTGAACACTAAATAGCTCTGTCACTAACCATACGAATACTGTGTGTATTGGTATCTGTAGCAGATACACACAAATACTGTGTGTATCTGCTATAGATACACACAGTATTTGTGTGTATAAAATGCAGATACACATAGCACACGCACATTGTATTTTTTTATCATTATTATATATTTTAAAATTAAATCTAAAAGTAGAAAATTAAGAAATTATTACCCTTGCCCATGTGTTATAAACACTTTGATCAAGTGTTATTGTTTTTGTTTCTTCATCCCAACCGACGTCACAGATTTCATGACATTTTCGCATGTCTAGATAACGATTTCGAAGAGTTATATAGTGGTTTCTCACATTGTCCTTGGTAAATAACTGATGGTATTTTTCAGTACATGCTTTAACCGCATTATTGAATGCCCTAGACCGCATACTCTTGTCACACTTTCCACCATTCCTAGCTTCATTAGCCAAGAAAGGAATGGGGAAATCATCAAGCTCATCATCCTACATGATGTTTCCAGCTTTCTTCACTTTCACAGTTTGATTAAGATTTTTTGAAGGTGACGAAACTTCCTCATCTTGTTCACGAGCTACCCTCTTAGACCCGCCACTAGCTTCCAATGAGGGGATTTCAAATGATAATAATCTTGGTGTTCCACTCATGGGTGAACTTTGTAATCTCATTTGTGGCATTGGTGTACCATTTAAAAATTGCATCCATGGTCCACAAGCATAAGGAGGAGGCATCATACCTGACATAGGATTTTGGAAAGAACCATATCTAGATGTTGGAGTTTGGAAAGCACCAAATGAGAATGGAATTCGGGGCATTCTTCCTATAGGGCTATTATCATGAAGTGCTGCATTTGAATTTTTACTCTCTTGACTATCTCTATTTTGAGAATAAAATTTCGGACGAAATGAGCCATTTTGATTCTCCATCCCTACTTGCAAAAACATTGTCAAAAGAAAAAACAATTATCATCAAGTACTACAAATAGCAAAAATATATATATCTTTTAAAACGATCAAATCCTACAAATCACAAGTTTAAATTCTACATAAAGCAACACTACATACCACATTGCATACATGTTGAAATGATCTAGAATTTACAAAACATGTTGAAATGATCTAGAGCACTTATACAAGAGATCTTACTCAAAGAACTGCTGGAGTTATTCACTTCTGCAACAGAGCAAAACAGTGCTCTGACATTCCCATCATTACTAAAGTCTAAACCAAACACTTCACAAATAAATTTTTAACAAAAGAAAAACTCTAGCAACAGTAAACAAAAAATTGACTTGCCTTCTATTACTATCCAAAGTTCTTCAATAAAACAAACCAAATCATCTCACTGAACTTCTCTATAGAAACAAAAACAAACAAATTGAATCTCAAATCCTACAAATCACAAAAAATATATATATTTTAAAACGATCAAATCCTACAAATCACAAGTTTAAATTCTACATAAAGCAACACTACATACCACATTGCATACATGTTGAAATGTTCAAATCCTACAAATCATAACAAAGTTTAAATTCCATAACATAGCACATTACAAACATTACATATAAATCTCAAAAAGGTGTCTCATACGTGACTCCTTTACGATGTCGATTACAATATTCAATCCACATTTCATATGCAATTTGATCTCGCCGTGACTTCCACTCTTCCCGCGCATCAAGTTGTTCTCTTTGAGTCATTTGTTGTGTAAAATCAATAATGGATGCATCTTCATTCAAGATATCTCCATCCTCCTCATTTACATGCATAAGCTCATTCAAGAACTTATCATTCAGATCAATAATAGCAATATAATTATGTAAAATAGTACATGCAATTACGATGTTTACTTGACTTGGGAAAGGATGATGAGGTTTGGCAGAAAGAATCTTGAATCGACTTTTTAAGATTCCAATGCATTCTATCTTACTACGAAGTGATGAATGCCGAAGATTGAATAACTCTTGACGATTGTTAGGAACTCTTCCACTACGTTCTTTCAAGTGATATCGTACACCACGATAAGGAGCAATGAATCCCGGCATGGTTGGGTATCCAGCATCACACAAATAATATTTCCCTACAATATTGATGAAGTGCATTATTATATTACATATAACCTAATAATATATTTGACTAATTTATCATCTTAATCGAATTTTTGTTTATGTCTTACCTTCGTAGACTCTCAAACCATTTGGTGGGGGCAAGGATAGTGCATCCTTAAGAATTGTGAAGTCATTTGCTCCCTCCCAACCAGCCATCACATATGTGAATCATTTATTTGGTGTTACTGCAGCCAAAACATTTTGTGTGATCCCTTTGCGTCCTCTAAATTTAGGAGCATCTTTAGTTAGCACTGTTGCATCTATGTGTGTTCCATCTATTAGACCAATACAATCCTGAATAAAAAAATATCTTTCAAGATCCTAATTAGTATCATCTCAATAGAATAGCTATAATTGTTTATAATTAATATAGGTAACTTATCTTGAAAAATGGAAACCAATGACTAGATTCCATAATTTCTGCCGGAGTTTCATTTGGAGCTTGTTTCATGAACCTATCCCGAAAAGAAAAAATAGCTCCTAGAACTTTATTGAAATATCTGCTAATAGTCTCCCCGGAACGTATGAAGTCAATTCTGCAAGCCCTATTCTTGGACTTGTGTCCCATTATGTAGAGAAATGTAGCTAACTGTTCTTCTATAGGAACATGGATTGTGTCCTTCAATAAGCCCCCATCTCTCATCATTTGAGCTAAGTTCATAAAAGGTCCAATACGCATCCTAAGATAGTCTTGACAACTCGATGTACTACCATTTAATATCTGACACATATGAGAATGTCTGTCTAAGACTCTTACATACGAAGGATGACGAGGGATGTTACGTCTTTTAAGTGGACGATGTTGATATCGGCATATGAACACCATTAGCATAACTAGTACAGTAGCAACAGCAACTCCATTGTTCATCCTACACACAACTTCATTTCTGTCCATCTTTTTTATATATTGTAAGAAAGTAATTAGTTTTTGAAAGTAAGAAAGTAAAAGTAATAAATTATAGCCTAAGAAAGTTATATACATTCAAGCTTTGAGTACATATAACATGATTCATGAGGAATAGTGCATGAAAAGAATAATGCTTGAAAATTCCATACAACAAAATGTTAGAACAATATGTACTTTGAATATATATTTTATATGTACTACCAATAACTTCTGTTCAATACGTACAGAATTAAATAATTTCTTTAAACTTAAGCACCAGATCAAACCTACTACTTTTAATTTGGATTTGTATCACTAGAATTAAAAAATATATTTTTTTCCATACATTGGTTTTTTGTTGGGAGATAAGCTTGTATATCTCATGTTTAACTTGAAGTTATTTGCATGATCTTGAACTATATGAAGTTAAATATGCATGCATGTTTATTAAAGTTAATTTTTTTTATTTTTATTATCATTGTGGGTCAAATATTTAGGCTAGGTTCTGATAATTTGGCTACTAATTATCTTGCAGTTCAGTAACTTCAGTTTTTAGGAGCTAAATTTTTTCCTTCATTGAATTCCTCTGTATTTTTATTTTATTTAGGAACCAACTTGATACAACCATTCATGAACAGTTCTATTCTCTAAGTATTTCAACTTACATGGATATTTTATTCCCCCTTCCATTTATTTATATGATTGTGAATACTAACAAAAGTTTGCAGTGTGTGGGAATTTTTTTTTGCTAAATAGTGTGTGGGATTTATATCTACCAAGATATATATGACTTCTATAATAGTTGGCTATGATAATAAAATTATTGCTTTCAAAGTCTTTGTGATTCTCTTACTAAGGTTAATTTGTGTAATGCTTTATGATGTGTAAATTTTCGTTGATGAATTAATCTTTTGGCACTTATGGCAAGTAACTGTTATACCAAAAAACCCTACTTGAAGGTTGCTCAAAAGCATTTATCTGCAAGCTTTAGGCTTGATTTCCTATCAGCAATCAACACCAAAACTCAAGTTTCTATCAGCAATCAAGTTTTTTCTTAAATCTGAGAGATACCCATCATCTAGATCAAGCAAATAAATGAGAAAAAGGCGAAATTAAAAAAAAAATACCCATCATCTAAGAGATACCAAATTAAGGGGTGTTTGTTAGATCGATAATGAATTTAAAGTTCTGTGCAAAAATAAAAGAAATTTGAAAGGGAACTTGAAATAATAGAGAAAGGCGAAATTTTTATACCTCGACCAAATCCTTTCCTCCAGCGGATCTACCCTCAAGCAAACGACGGAGTCGTCGATTTTCTGCTCCGACTTGAAGCGAAGCAAACGACGTAGACGGAGGCGCTGATTTTTTCTTCTTCTCTGACTTGAGGCGCAGCCAGGTGCGGAGGAGAAAGGGTGAAAGAAAAAATGAAAGCTGAGAGAAAAAGGAGGTAACCCTAGGCAGTGTTTGGTTTTTTAATTATTTTTTTCTGACTTGTTGTTAGCTTTCTGGCCAAATCAAGTCTTTTTTTTTTTGAATTGTCTTTACCAGCCACATCAGCATAGTAAAGCACTTTACATTATTTTTACAGCTACAAGCAAACAATTGAAAAGGAAGAAAGCTGACAATGGGACCCACTTTTTTACACTTTCCATCCTTTTACATGCTAAAAACATACAACCAAACAACCCCTTTTAAAATTTATTAAAAGGGAGCATGATACGTATAGACAATCTATGAAGCATGCGGAGCGCTACTTCAAGGCCCAATGAACTTTTACAAAAGAGTAGAACCAAACCCACGGACGTCGCCCAGCGCAAACAATATGAACCAGTACGAGTCAACTAGCTTCGTCTCAAGCCTGACGGAGCGCTACTCATTGCCAGCCATACGTTCAAAGATTGCCTAATCCAAAATCTCATCCTCTCCTCGATCGCATCCTCTCCTCTCAATCCTCACTCCCTCCACTCACCACAAAAACCCCTGCACTCCTCTCTCTTAAAGTTTCCCAAAACTCCCCTCTCCTTCTACGATCATCTCCCCTCCGCCGCTTCACATCGATACATTTTCCATGGCCTCGGCTACGCTCTCGGTAGCCAATGCCTCCCTTCAGGTCCAGCCCTGATCTATCCTCCCTCGTTCTGTACATGTCTCGCTCTTGATTTCTTGATTTTTGAGATGTTAAAATCTGTTTGTTTGTTCGTACGTGCGCATGCAGAAGGGATTCTCAGACTTCTCGGGGCTGAAGGGTTCATCACTTCCTTTCTCGAAGAAGGCTGCGTCTCCTGATGACTTCCTCTCGGTTGTCGCCTTCAAGACCTCGGCTGTAAGCTCCGAGATATATATATATATATATATACTCAATCCCCACATACTCTAGTTTACAGTTTCAAACGTAGTGTCCATGTTAGAATATAAAACTATAACCCTACTCGTCAGCACTTCGGAGTCTTGGCGTAGCGATTAGGGCCGGACTTCAAGAGTGCAATCTACAGTTGCTAAGATTTCCCTTTTAAATCATTCAGTGTCAAGCATTATCGAGACAAGGGTCACACTCTTCTTAATTTTCATTCAAGATAAATATAATCGATCCGCCAGTAAAATGCTCTCTCTCTTTAGTTTCTCCTGCCTACCGCCAGAAATTAAGAATCCGGGTTCTTTAACAACTTGCCTGTAGTAACATAATAAACCTTATATTCGCTTGAATTGAATTCAATCTTTGTAGTCTAGTAGCAACTACAAAGGGCTACACTTAATATTTACGTCGAAATATAACTAACATTCTTTTCAAAAGAAAATTACTAATGCATTTATTTTGAATAGACAAAAGTAGAGATATTTTCACATAAGTTTAATGAATATCAATAATGCACTCTATAGTCGTTGATTTGTCTAATAATTAAGCAGTAATTTGATTTATTCTAAATATAGCACTCATTATCGCCCCCCCCCCCCCCAACCCAACCCAACCCAACCCAACCCAAAAATGAATTGCACTCATTTCCTAACTTACGCTCAAATATAAATCAAAATCATTAACTACACAAATCAACAATTATGATGAAAATAGTGGTCACTCTACTACTTTTTCTGGTAGTGGAGAGGATCCAAATCCCTCACGAATTTGGATATCACAAATTATTGAGTATTCACTTGATAAACTGAATACAATTTACTCCCGAATTTGGATCTTCTCCAATGCAAAAAAAAGTATTGGAGAGATCACTATATTAATCATAGTTATTGATTTGTCTAATAGATGACTATGTTTTATTTTAAATTTAGCAGTTATCATACCCCAATGATTTGCACACATTTCCTAATTTACTCTTAAAGGAAAATTACAACCAATGATTAAGCAAGTTAATGACTGTGATATAGTAATGATCACTCCACCACGTTTTTTTTTATAGTAGAGAGGATCTGAATCCATACATTCACATAAGAACTTCTGGACTATTGAGTAATTTGTAGTGAGAAGCATTTATTAATAAGGGAATCTAAGCAATACAGGGTCCTTTCAAGGGAAAAAAAAGATACTCGAAGATTATAGAAAAATTGATATAAATTGCTAAAAGTTTTAAAAAAATTAAAATAGAAATATATACTTATCGCATGACCAATTGGTCTGAATAAAACCCCACTGCTATATACCTATCCATACATATGATTTAAGATCAAAATATAAACTTAATTAACTTTATGTCTATGTCTAAATTACTCTTTTTTGAGGGAATAAATTAAAATTTTAAAATATAACAAAATAAATATTTCAGTAAATAAGGACATAATTAGAGTTAAGAATACTCTACATCCTTGATTGAAAATCATGTAAGTTTACTGTGTGGACCCATAGTATCTTCGTATTTTGTTGGTCAAATGATAATAAGTTTTGCGCGAATTATGTTAATAATTTTGTAACTGGGACCCACTGTAAAAAGAGATATCATTGATGTGCCTTGTAGATTGTAGGATTTTTCTATTTTGATGCAAAGCCACTAATTAGCTATTAAATAGTTATTATTATAATTGTAATTAATATAATTTTAACTTTATTCTGACATAATTTATTAATGTTTTTTAGTTTTTTATTTTTTAAGTTTTACATTACTTTTTTTAAAGAATTGCATTTTTAATTTAATTTTAAACTCAAGCTTTTGTTGCATATCTGCATTAGATTTAGGATTAGGAATAGGAAAAAAAA
>BQKN01062229.1:9987-27620 GCA_022839385.1 Asparagus kiusianus
CACACACACACACACACACACATAACACTAACCATTTTTTTATATATTGTTATTTTGTATATATGGTCTTGAAAAATAATTTTTGATCAAGAGTCTTGAAAGTTATTTAAAACGAAGAGTTAGAATGTTCCTTTCAAAATTTTAAATTAAAATTCTAAGATTTGACTTAGATTTGTATTACTATAATGAGAAGATTTTCTAGAAAATTTACCTTGGAGTTATATATAAAAATATTTTCTTGAGTATTAACTAGCTTAAATTAGAATGTCTAAATATATCAAAGAAAATTAGTTATTTACTGACTTCTTTAACTTATCAAGTTGACCAAATTTTATGGGTATATTCACTGCAAACTCTCACGAGACTATAACTCGTCCACTAGGGTAACCTAGGGGTTTAAATGCTTGTTGTATGCGCTAAATACAACCGTGATTCCTGTGAAAGTGAGTTAGAATTTTTTTTATTTTTTTGCTAGTGGACTAGCAAAAATTTAGGTGTGAGGGTATTTGATAATCATATTTTATTAAAATTTTATACCCTTATTATCTATTTTTAATGAATAAATATACTACTAATAATTATTTTTATCTTTAATTGTAGGTTAATGAAAAATAAAGCTCAAGATCTCTTCTCTTAATAAAAAACCCTATGAATTAAATAAAAAACACAAGCAAGAGCCAAAAAGCTCAAGCCCAGAATCAAGCCGAGTAGCCTGTAGAAGCCGAAGAAAATAAAAATATAATCAAATATGAAAAAAAAATATTCAAGATAATTGACTGCAAAGAAACGACGATATCTCTCAATCCGAAAATATATGAAAATCACCTATCTTGACGAGACAAAGCCATCCGTGAAGGAAGAAATTTGATAGGACCTCGATGCTAGCATCGATGCGGGCATCGATACTGACAGTTCTGTTACGAATTAAGGGCTGATTTTTTATGGTTTTGAATAAGATTTCAATCCAATGGCTCATATTCATTGATGTTTACTATAAATAGGGGTAGAGAGTAAGGGGTTAAAGGTGTAAAAATTTTTATAACTCCATTTAGAGAGGAGGCCCACTCTTAATTAAGAAGGCCTTCCAAATTTATAATTTTTATTATAATTAATAAAATAATTTTTTCACTACTTTAAATTTTTATTCTCTTTGTTGAATGATGAAGATGGAGATGAAGAATTATTTAAAGGTTTGTATTTTTTTTATTTTTCTCTTTTATTTCTTTTTAGTAATTTCTTTATTATTGCTTATTAGTTAGATTTACATTCATGCTTGTAGTGTAGATTTATTGTCTTGTCTTTTTATGTCCTTTTTACACTTTAATTTGTAGAGTAGATTTATTTTATTGTTCATAGTTTAAATTTTTATTTTTTTATTTTTGTAATTAATTCTTTTTCTTCTTGTTTTTATTTCTTAAGATGTGAAATTAATTCTTGTAGGAATCTTAGAATTATATGAAACTAGTCTAATTTCTTTTATATTTTATAAATTATTCTCTTGTACTTAAAATGATTATATTTGGGATAATCAACTAGAGAACTAATTGATAGAAGAAGAATTTGATAATGTATGCTTATCTAAAGTGGTTTGATAGGTTATACTTATGAATTCTAGGATTACTATCTTTTTTTATTGGTCAATGAAATAAATTTTATTCATTACTAAATTTAGAAATTTGAGTACATCAAAATATACTAGTTCGTAGACTGGAAAGGTATCTCAAGGAAAAAAAACAATTACATTTGTACAATTCTCTCTTTTATGTGAGCAGGAATATCATCATTCAGAACTTTTGATAGAATCAGGAACTTCACTCTTCGAAACACAAAAACAGGGTCTTGAGCTTCTTGCCGAAACATTCTTTGATTCCTTTCCTTCCATATGGCATAAACAAATACAGTAAGCGCAATTCTTTTAACTTTCTTCATAAAACCCTTTCCCTTCAATCTTGTACTATACCATTCAATAATACTATCCCAATTGTAAGATTTCCATTTGTAACTCATCCACTCCATAACTCTGTTCCAAAGATCAGCTGAGAATGCACATTCAAAAAAAAGGTGCCTATAGGTTTCTTGTTGCTGAAAAGTGCACAGAACACATATAGTTTGTTGTTGATTTATGCTAAGGATACTCATGTGACATAATCTATCTCTTGTTAACAGTCTAGAATGGATAGCAAGCTTAGGATATGACCATTCATCCCAAACTGTTTTTGACCAAGCCACTTGTGCATTCTGATTAATGAGCTCATTGTAGATAGTAAATAATTGGACATTACCTCCAGAGCAGCTTCTGGCAATGATATTTGGAACATTAGAAGCACTCCCAAATTTGGATATCACCTTATCTCTCACTTTAAGAATTTGTTTCCACATCCAAGAATCATTTACTTTATTTTGAACTTGCCATATGTTAGATTGTCTAAGGTAGTTGCCATGTACCCACTTAATCCATAATAAATCTTTTTTAAAGTGTATCATCCAAATAGGCTTCATAGAAGTTGCAATATTTCAGGCTTTAGCAGAGAATACCCCTAGTCCTCCATGCTCCTTACTTTGACAAACTGTCTTCCAGGAAATCAAATGGATTTTATGATTCCACTGAAAATTAGAACAAAGACTGTCAATTTTCTTCAACACCTTAATTGGTAGAATATAATTGCTAGTCCAAAAATTTTGAATGCCTAAGATGATAGATTTAATAATCTGCAATCTACCTGCATAGGACAACATTTTCTTTTTTTGCCAATTCTGGAGCTGAGTAGATATTTTGTCAATCAAGGGGAACAATCTGAATAAGATAATCTCTTTGAAATCAATGGTACTCCCAAGTATCTCACTGGAAGGACACAGATTACTATCTTGTTGTTGTTCTTATCATGAATCTAATTTTGCTTAGATGATAATTTGATAGGTTATGCTTTCCTTAAATGGTTTGATAGTCTATACTTAATAAATCTAAATTGAAATATGACAAAAAGAAAATAGTTTGTATTTAATAATTAGGATTAGCTAGTAGATTCAATTCTAGATTTCTCATATTTTTAATTGAACACTCCATCTTTTGTTTTCTTATTTTCTGTCTCTTTTTATTCTTGCTTGTTATTCTATTCTTTGATTCTTACTTCTCTTCTCTAAAATTCAATTTATTGTCACTTGCATATATTCACAACAATCACTCATCATAACTCTCCACTCTCACATTTATTCTTTAATCCTATTTTGTCACGCTCACAACATAAGAACCAATTCTAATAATCTCTTAAAATCATCTTACTCGTGGGATCGATAACTTTTTATACTATAACTTGATTAGTTGTACACTTGCAAATTTTGGTACATATTTATGCCCCATCAGACACGCCGGCGATGGGCGTGACAGTGACTTCAGCGGAAGAGGCGATACCGCGGCGGAGGTGGCGTCGGAGGCTCTGGTTTGAGAGGCGGAGGAGGAGACGGAGGAGGAGGGATTGGGGTCGGGATCGATGCCGATGAGGAGCTTAGCTGCCCTAGAGAGAGAAAGAGAAGAGATTTAGGGGGTTTTAGGTTTTGGTTTTGGGAATTCTGGCGGGAAAATGAGTGAGTAGATATAGCCCATTATTAAAGCTTAAATTTTATTAAAAAAAAAGTTTATTACATCTGGGTCTATAATCATAACATGACTGAAATTACCGGAAATTATCAACAACAATCTTTACTCTCCTACGGTTTCAGGAAACTAATCAGTCAAATATGAGATTAAACCACGTTCGTTTCCTACTCAAAACTGATTAAACTGAACCCTTTTTTTTTTCTTTCTTTTTTCCTCCAGGGACAACCACTTCAAAAAGCTCCTTCAACCCCGACGGCCCACTTCCACCACCACCGCCATCTTCTCCCCGGCTCAGTGCTGCCCTCAACACTCCTCTAATCTCGTTTGCCTTTCTTCTAATCTCTTTATCACCCATCACAACCTCAATCCCCCTCTCTATCCCCCCCTCCACCACCTTTGAACTCTCCAAAGTCCCTCTCGCCACCTCGACGCCCACGCCCGCCTCCTCCTCCAAAAACTTCGAGTTATAGAACTGCTCCGCCGACAGCGGCCATCCGACGATTGGCACGCCGTGAACCAAGCTCTCGAGCACCGAGTTCCAGCCGCAATGGCTAAGGAACGCGCCCGTCGACGGGTGCGAGAGAATCCCCACCTGCGGCGCCCATCCCCGAACTATTAACCCCCGCTCCGCCGTCCTCATTCTCTCCTCGAAGGCCTCCATGTCCGAGCCGAGAGGCGTGGGGATGACCCAGATGAATGGCCTGCCGCTCGCCTCAAGCGCCGTCGCCAGCTTCGTCATCTGCGGACCTCTTAAGGCGTTCTGAGACCCGAACGACACGTAGATAACCGATGCGGGCGGCCGCGAATCAAGCCACCGCAGTAAATCCGGTTCGATCGTATTCAAGCCGGAAACAAGCGGGCCGACGGGCAAGACCGGGGTGTCCAGGCTCGTCCGCAGCATGCCCAAGCCGAGCCTCTCAAACTCCTCCACCGTGTTAACAAGGGCGCAGTCCGACGTCGAGCAGAGCCGGAACTGCCGCTGAATGAAGGCGGAGAAGCCGTCGCCGCCGTCGGAAGCAGCGAGGGGCGTCGAGAGCTGCGCGCGTGCGGTGTATGCGGATGGGACCAAACTCATCAGGGAGCGGGATTTCTCCTTCGGACGATACCGTGGCGTTAAACCCCTGTGGGAGGTTCATCCAGAGGTACCTGAAGATGGCGGTGCCGTAGGCCCCACCCGTGAAGAAGACAGCGTGGAGCGCGCCGAGCTTCTGGGCGACTCCGACGGTCCACGCAAGGAAGTAGTCGGCGATGATGAGGCATGGACGGGCGTCTTCTTGGATTATGCCGGCAACCAGTCGCTCGAAAGACGGCCGCAGGGCCTCCGTCGCCAGGAAGAAGTCGAGGAACAGGTGGCGGGGGACGGTGGCGGTGCTTTCGGCGCCGGGGGGGAGGCCGTGGGCGGTGGGGTCGAACGGGAGGGGTCTCAGACTGATCTTGGAGCCCGGAGGGAGGGAGGAGCGGAGGCTCCGGACGTTGAGGGGGGTGCTGAGCAGGGTGACGCTGTAGCTCGGATGGGCTTTGTGGATGAGCTCCGCCAAGAGCAGGAAGGGGGTGATGTGGCCTTGGGCCATGAAGGGGAAGAGAACAACGTGGTGATTCATCTTGAATTCCATATGTCGATTGACGGTTTGGGCCTATGGAAACGCTTAACCTCGCCCGCCTGCCGTTTATCTTAATAATACTGGGGAAAATTTGTAAAATATTCCGTTTTTGCTAATTATTTAGTAAAATAGATCGTTTTGCTCAATAATTAGCAAAATAGACATCTTTTTGGCCAACAGGCCAAAAAGAGGTCTATTTTGCAAAACAGCTCAGAAAACATATGGGACTAGTACTCCCGTATGTTTTAATCACGGATTAGTGAACACAGAAAATTTCATAGAACATTAAGATGAACTCAGAAAACATACGGGACTACTAGTCCTGTATGTTTTTTGAGTCATTAATCTATGATTAAGTTGGCTCTAAACATACGGGACTAGTAGTCCTGTATGTTTTTTGAGTATTGTTTTTTAAAATCGACCTTTTTTTTTCAAAAGATGTCTATTTTACTAATTATTTAGCAAAACGGTCTATTTTGCTAAATAATTAGCAAAAACAGACTATTTTACAAATTTTCCCTAATACGGGAGGCGCTACAGGCACACCCTCGGACACACCTCCAACCACACCCTCCTCCCCTGTCTACAGTGCAGGGGGCTCCACTTAAGATTTTTAAAAAAATCTTAAGTGGGGCCCCCTGCACTGTAAATAGGAGAAGAGGCGTGGCCAGGGGTGTGCCTCTATCAATGTTACCCTTATACGGACTTGTGCATGTATTTATTTGATAGGACCTGCCCAGCTTTTAAAACTAGACCTAGGAGCTGTAAGGGGACCAATTATAGCTATATATACTTTTCTCACTTGGGCCTCCTGCTTCTAATTGACTAGTAACAAAATCCTGTACACTTTTCTAACTAGAACCTACTAATAACAAAAGATGCCTTTAAGAAGTGGGGGACAAAAAAAAACTCCAATTTATTCGTTTTCCATGCATTTACAAACAACATAACCCAGCTAAGTTTTTCCCCTACTCTCAAGTGTGTTTTCTCTAATCAAAATAGTATAGGGAAGTTATCTGCGACGCCAAAATAAAATAAAACAGAACTTGCAGGAGCCGCGTCTTCTGAAATTAACCCCCCAAGGAAACAATTTTACGTAGCTTAGATGCTTGTTTGCATGGCAAGGGAAAATGTGGTCACTTAGAACTTTTAACAAATTAATTTTAAATTTTATCAAAATGAATTGAATTGAAAGTGAAAATATAAAGAGAAAATATCCTGATCGTGAGATTTTGAAATTCTAACTACTTTTTAGTGTTGAAAATTACCAAATTTAATCTAATACACGAGTAAAATTGATAGGATCATATCTTTTATTAAAAAAAAAAAATCACATTTTTAACTTTCAGCTAGATAAACATATTTTACATTTCTGATATTAGATGCAATATAATTTTTCACTTTCAAGAAAGAAATTACCTGGAGAATCAAAATAGAAAAGTGTAATAACTATTAACAGTAGATGAAGAAAAATACTATATATATTGTACAGTAAGGCATAAGGTTGTAATATAAAATCAATGGGGCGGGTCTGAAAGGTGCATTTTAGCGGGCGATCTACTTGCTAACGTGCACCCCGCCTGGTTTTGAATGAGGAAGAAGAAGAAGAGTAGCGGCAAGGGAATGCTCAGCAATGAGTTGAGGGATTCTATGTTTGCTTTCCCCTCTTCATCAAATCTGGGAGATGCATCCAATGGAACAGTATCAGGGGATGAACGAGAGGAATCTTTTTCTTCAATGATAATGGAGAGTACGGGGCCTAAAGGTGCGAAGAAGAAGATAAGCATGGATGAGATTCTTGCTAAGTCCCGATCGATCTCAGATCCTCTACAGGTGAGATCTATCTTATCAAAAAAACTTGAGAAATCACCAAGTTTTTGGGCGGATGAGGTTGAAAATATTTCTTGTGAAAATACAAATCTAGATCTAGATGAGAATACAACAGATGTCCCCACTCAGAATGAATTCAATGTTTTTGATGTTGATGAACAAAGTTCTCCAGTTAATCTCTCTGGATCTGCTGAGAACTCAGATCTGAATGGAATTCCTGTTAAGGATTCTGCTGTGCCTGAGAAAAATGAAGAAGCTGTAAATTTAGAAGATGCTGTTAAGATTCAGGTTGATGCTCCGAAATCTTTTGCAAGTCTGTTTACTGACAACAGGAAGTTTGGTCAAGGTTTAAATCTGAACTATGTCCCTTCAAGTCAAGATAATACTGCTATATTTTCATTAGAAGATTGGAAAGAGGGAGAGGAATACTGGAAATATGCTTTAATTGGCCATGTTATTGGTCTTAACGTCAGATTTAAATCTATGGAAACTTATGTTAATAAGCTGTGGGGGAAAATCTCTATTCCTGAAATTCACCTAATAAAGCAAGGTGTGTTTTTGTTTGATTTTCGTACTGAAAAGCAAATGTATGATATATTGGAGGGGGGACCTTGGTTCTTTGGTTCAAGGCCCCTGGTTCTTAAACCATAGAATATTGACACTGACATGGAAAAGGTTCAAGACTATAATTACCCTATGTGGGTGCAATTTCCAAACCTGCGGCTGAATCTTTGGAGTCCTACTGGGATTAGTAAAATTGCTAGTCTCATAGGCAATCCTATAACCACAGACAAGCTCACTGCAACAAGGAAAAGATTATCTTATGCTAGAGTGTTATTAGAAGTGAAGTTGCCTCTAAAATCTCCTCTCCCTGATCAACTTGTTATTCAAGGACCTGATGGAAAGAGTTACACACAAAAGGTGATTTATGAGTTTAAACCAAAATGGTGTGATACCTGTAACATTATTGGTCACCTTACTGAGCATTGCAGAAGGAAGAATGGGAAAATGAGATGGATGCCTGTTCATAGAGAAAAAAATATAGAGAAAGCTCCAGTGCCTAATATTGCTGTTGGAAGAACAGATTCTGTTGCTAAAACAATTCCTATTGATATAATTGAAGATGAAATTTCTGGAGTAAATTTTGATTCACATGAACAGAATATTGCTGTTGACACTGGGGGATCTGGAATGAAATATGGAAATCAATCTTCTTCTGGTGCACGTGCACATAAGGAATCTATTGGAAACTCTGGCTCTGGATTACAAACCTACAGAATTATCAGTTCACCCACTGTTCAACATTTCTATTCTCCTACTGTTAATACTACAGGCTTCACTAGTGTTACAAAGGAGAAATCTGCAAAGAGAAATAGTGGGAAAGTCAATAATCAGGGTTTATCTCAGGTATCACTTTTTACCCCCTTGGAGCAACAAATACATGATTTTACCCCAGATAGGGGGGGTCTAAATTTTTAATGCAATTAGCTATTTGGAATGTTAGAGGATTTAACAAATCCTCTAAGCATATGATGGTGAAGCATTTAATCTTCCAATATAAGCTTCCTCTTGTAGCCCTTTTGGAAACTAAGGTAGCTAGTGGAAAAATTCAATCTATTGCTAATAAAGTAGCTAAAGACTGGAACTGGCTCTCAAATTGTCATCAAGCCAATAATGCCAGGATATGGATTCTCTGGAACAGTGATATTCTTTCAGTGCAGTTGCTAAATTCTTCAAATCAATTTATCACATGTGCTGTTGAATCTAAAGACTATAGATTATCATGTATACTCACTGTGGTGTATGCTCTCAATGACAATTCTGGAAGGAAATCTCTCTGGCATGACATTTTGGCATTTAAACAAAATGTTTCCTGCCTTTGGATCATTGGAGGTGATTTCAATACTATCATTGATAACAATGAGAAAATTGGTGGATCTTTAGTCACTGATACAGAAACTGAGGATTTCCAGAATTTCATCTCTTCCTGTCAACTAATGCATCTCAAGACTACTGGATGTTTTTTCACTTGGTGCAATAAACAAGACATTGACACAAGAATATGGTGTAGACTTGACAGAGTTCTGGTTAATGAAGACTGGATTCAAAAGTATAACTCAAGCCAAGTTGAGTTCTTGACCCCTAACTGTTCTGATCACTCCCCTGGTCTAATCACAATTCAAGATGATGATATTGGAGGTAAAAGGCCATTCAAGTTTTTCAAGATGTGGATTAAACACCCTGATTTCCTCTCAACAGTCAGTTCAGGTTGGAATCAGGCTGTTACAGGATATAAGATGTATATATTCCACTCCAAACTCAAAAATCTTAAGCCAGTTTTAAAGGAGCTGAATAAAAGGCATTTCATGAATATTAGTGAACAAGTATTAAGAGCTAAAAATGATCTTGTTAAGGTTCAGGAGCATATGAGCAATGATCTTCTTAACCCCCTGCTGATTACAAAAGAGAAAGAATGTCTGGAAAAATATGTCAGATTGCTCAATTGTGAAACTTCTTTTTATAGACAAAAAGCAAATATTAGATGGGGGATACATGGTGACAAATGCACACAGTTTTTTTCACTCCATAATGAAAGCAAAAAGACACCATAATAGAGTGTTATCTCTCTATTCTGATAATGGAGTAAGGATCACTGAAATGTCTGATATCATCAAGGAATTCTCTGAATATTACCAAAATCTTCTGGGGGTTTCAACTCCTGTTGCTATGCCAGATCCTGAAGTAATAGCAAATGGCCCGATCCTATCTTCAAATCAAAGCGATGAGTTGGGTCTTCCTGTTACTAGAGATGAGATTAAAAATGCCATCTTCTCTATGGCTGATGATAGAGCCCCTGGACCAGATGGTTTCAATGCATCTTTCTACAAAGCAGCTTGGGACATCATTAAAGAGGACCTCTATCTGGCAGTTGAGGAATTTTTCTATTCTGGCAAGCTCCTAGGAACTCTTAATTCTACCTCAATCACATTGATTCCTAAGGTACTCAATCCCAAATCTCCATCTGACTTCAGACCAATCTCATGTTGCAATTGTGTCTATAAGATTATTGCCAAAATTATTGCCTGTAGAATTCAGAAAGTAATGGGTTTTTTAATTAGTGATGCTCAAAGTGCTTTTGTGAAAGGTAGAATTATCTCAAATAATATCTTGCTTGCTCATGAGCTAATAAAGCATTATGGGAGAAAACAGTCTTCACCTAGAGCCATCCTCAACATAGACTTGAGAAAAGCCTTTGACACCATTAATTGGAGCTTCATTGAGGCAATGCTGTCAGGTCTGGGATTTCCATCTACTATGATAAACTGGATTATGGAATGCATCACTACCTCAAAATTTTCTCTATCTCTTAATGGATCTCTCCATGGTTATTTCTATGGGGCTAGAGGTCTAAGACAAGGGGATCCCCTCTCCCCTTATCTTTTTGTGCTGGGCATGGAATATCTGTCAAGGAAGCTTAATACCCTCAAAAATGACAACCAGTTCAAATTTCATCCTAGGTGTTCAAGATTGAACATTACACACTTATTCTTTGCAGATGATCTTCTTCTTTTTGGGAAGGCTGATATGAATTCTATTATTAGACTCTACCAATGTTTGCAAGAGTTTAGTAGAGTTTCAGGACTGGAATCCAATCCCAACAAATGCTCTATTTACATGAGTGGTATTTGTGATAGTTTGAAACATCAAATCTGTTCATACCTAAATTTTTCTGAAGGAGTATTACCTGTAAGGTATCTGGGTATGCCTCTGATAACAAAAAAGGTTATCCTGGATGGACTGTTCTCCCCTTATCAAGAAAATCTCTGAGCAATTTCAAAATTGGCAAAAGAAGAGGACTTTATCATATGCTGGAAGGCTCCAACTGATTAAATCTGTCATTTTGGGTATTCACATCTACTGGACAAATAACTACATCCTACCTTGTAAAATCCTAAGCAAAATTGATAAGATGTGTTCAGATTTCCTCTGGAATCATAAAATTCCTTTGGTTTCCTGGACAAAGATTTGTCAAGAGGAAAAGTTTGGAGGTTTGGGTGTGTTCTCAGCCAGAACATGGAACTATGCAGCTGCTCTTAGATTGCTGTGGATGATTCATCTTAAGAAGGACCTCTTATGGATTAAATGGGTTCATGTAAACTACTTACAGTCAAACAATATCTGGCAGATTGAAATCAAACAAAATGCCTCTTGGATGTGGAGACAGCTTCTAAAAGCTAGGAATGTGCTGATTACAAGATTTGGGGGTATCAATAACTTGCTAAATATAACTGGCAAAATCTGTACTGGTGGAAAATTAAAGGTTTCATCTGTTTACAGGTTTCTTTCTCAATCTGCTCATCAAGTTAAATGGGCCAGTACTGTTTGGAATTCCTCTCATTATCCAAAACATTCATTCATCTTATGGCTTGCTGCTCACTCAAGATTATTAACCCAAGATAGATTGTGTCGGATGAAGATCCTAAACACAAACCAATGCGTGCTGTGTTCAGGTCATCAGGAAACTGGACGTCATCTATTTTTTGGATGCCAATTCTCAGCTGCAGTTTGGAATTTGGCAATGGAATGGTTGAACTTCAGATGGAAGTCATGTGATTGGGACATTATTATCGACTGGTATAGCTCTAAGCTTAAGAGAAGGGGTTTCTGGGATAACTTGAAGAGGATGATATTTGCTGCCTCAGTGTATTTTATCTGGCAAGAAAGAAACATGAGGATTTTTCAAAGTAAATATAAGCAGGCTGAAGATTTGTTCAGTGCAATCAAGTTCTCCATCCTTGCAAAGATCATGAATGAAGATTACCCAGCTCATATAAAAGATAGAATCAGAGTATTATAATTCAGGTGCATGTACATGTGTGCATGTTTTATAAATGCACACATTGTATCTTTTGATTTCAGTATATCTGACTTTGTCTGATGTATATATTTTCTCACTTGGTAAATGAATACAAATTTTTCATTGACCAAAAAAAAAAAAAAAAGGCATAAGGTTGTAACTACAACAAGAAGTAAAAAAGAATCCTAGTTTACATTTGGACGCGTGTAGACTTTTGGCTTGAACCACTTTAAATAGATCGAAATCCAGTTGAACATTAGATATTAAATCAGTGTTCTGTAGATTGTCAAGATGCATCGGATAAGTCCCTAAGAATTTTAAAATATTTATAAGCAAAATAACCTTCGGACAAGTGGAAGTCAATATTCCAGAAAATTTATGAAGTTGGCGAAGGTATAAGCAATCAAAAAGGATGTTTTTTTTTCCGCCTCCAATTTACCACATTTGGAATCTTAAATTTGCTAAAATATCTTTTAAGTTATATACAGACCTTTTTCAACATGAATAAGGCTATCTCTGTTATCAGTTTCACACCAGCTGAAAACCTAATGAAAATTGATAGAAATTCCTGTTGTGCGCCGCGGAAGCCCAAATCAACAAATCAAAAGCACACACAAGAACAATAGTAGACCACCAATGAACACAAGCCAACCAATCACAACAAGAACACAAGATATACATGGTTCGGCAATATGCCTACGTCCACGGGGCAAGGAGGGGGAAG
Organism: Asparagus kiusianus; assembly: GCA_022839385.1. Classification (NCBI taxonomy): domain Eukaryota; kingdom Viridiplantae; phylum Streptophyta; class Magnoliopsida; order Asparagales; family Asparagaceae; genus Asparagus; species Asparagus kiusianus. Next base: position 22,596 of record BQKN01062229.1, read on the forward strand.
TTTCACTAATAGAAATCAAGGAGAATACAAATTAGGGTTACAAATCTTACCAAAAACCCTCAAACAAGACCACTTGATCTCTCCAATAGACTCCAACAATAGAAGCCCTAGAAATCCCTTTTCAGCAGCTCAAAACCTCCAAAACTTAACCCTAGAAACGAGTTCAAGGTTTAAATACAACTCTCAAACGAAACGGGTCTGGAAACAGAACACAACTCAAAACCGCTTCGGCGGTCGACCGGCACGGTCGACCGCGATCCATCGCGGTCGACCGCACCGGTCGACCGCCCTCCATCCAGCAGTAGCTCCATCGTCCAGAGACTTCTATGGTCGATCGCACCGATCGACCGCCCACAGAACAGAAACTTCTGCGGTCGACCGGGCCGGTCGACCGCCACCAATTCTAACGCCTAGTAAACAATGTGCACGAAAGCGGTCGACCGCCACCCTGTCAACCAGAATCCTGAGCCTGAAATCTGATTCTGCCAATTCTGCTGCCAATTCTACAAATCTACACCTCGGCGAATGTTTGCCAAAACTGAGCCGACACCAAAAACACCCCCAATCAAATTCAACCGGCTGCATTTGCAAGACTGCCTACGTATCCTCTTGCCCAAGGAATCAAGCCGAACGTAGTTCATCCAAACGGCTGGCAACGGCCTCAACAACGAAGAATATTTAATAAGTTCAAACAATGACCAAACTTCACACTTGGTACGACTTTGGTCAACATATCAGCAGGGTTGTCCTTAGTGTGGACCTTCTCCAACGTGACATCACCATCATCTAATACGTCACGTACAAAGTGAAATCTGATATCAATGTGCTTCGTGCGTGCATGGTAGACTTGGTTCTTCGCCAAATAGATAGCTGACATACTATCACAATATACCTGAATGGTCTCCTGTGTAATCCCCAAATCATCCAACAAGTCATGTAGCCACAAAGCCTCATTCACTGCTTCAGTCACCGTCATATATTCTGCCTCCGTAGTAGAAAGCGCCACTGTAGACTGAAGAGTGTATCTCCAACACACTGGTGCACTAGCCAATGTAAAAACATAACCTGTAGTGGATCGATGCTTGTCAAGATCTCCGGCATAGTCTGAATCCACGTAGCCAACACAATCCTGCCCTGTCTCATCATTCTTCGCAAATATCAACCCAACATCCACAGTACCCTTAATATACCGTAGAATCCATTTCACGGCCTCCCAATGCCCCTTTCCGGGGTTGTGCATGTACCTAGATACTATGCTCACGGCCTGTGATAAATCTGGTCTAGTACACACCATAGCATACATCAAGCTACCCACTGCACTGGCATATGGAACTTTGGACATGTAGTCCTGATCCTCCACTAAAACTGGTGACATCAAAGTGGAAAGCTTAAAGTGGGGAGCTAATGGAGTACTCACCACCTTGGTATTACCCTCAAAACTGAATTTCTTCAGCATCTTCTGCAAGTAACTCCTTTGTGTAAGCTTCAATCTCCCCTTCACCCTGTCTCGCTCAATCTCCATACCCAATATCTTCTTAGCCTCTCCCAGGTCCTTCATCTCAAATTCAGATGACAGCTCCTTTTTTAATTTCCCAATAGCTGAAGTATTCCTAGAAGCTATGAGCATATCATCAACATACAATAACAAATAAATGTGCTCACCATCCTGTAGCTTGCGCATATAAACACACGGGTTATAAGGGCTCCTCGTGTACCCTCGGCCAATCATAAAGCTATCAAATCTCTTGTACCACTATCGCGGTGATTGCTTCAGTCCATAAAGAGATTTCATCAATTTGCATACCAAATTTTCCCTTCCTGCAGCTTTAAACCCTATAGGTTGTGTCATGTAGATCTTCTCGTCTAAGTCTCCATGTAGAAAAGCCGTCTTCACGTCCATTTGGACCAAATCTAAGTCCAGCTGTGCGACCAATGCCAATAGAATCCGAATAGATGAATGCTTCACAACGGGTAAAAACACCTCATTGTAGTCAACTCCCTCAAGCTGTGCATATCCCTTGGCAACCAATCTAGCCTTGAACCGAATGTCCCCATTAGAAGATCACTCCTTCTTAGCATACACCCACTTGCAACCAATAGCTTTCTTACCCTTCGGTAGCTTTGCAAGTTCTCAAGTGTCGTTCTTCTTAAGAGATTACATCTCCTCCTCCATAGCTTTCCTCCACCTAATGAAATCAGGGCTGGACTCTACCTCCCTGAATGTGGCAGGAATAAGATCATCAACGACCTCCATCGATAAAGAATATGTCACCATGACATCATCATATCTAGCTGGCCGACGAATCTCTCTCCTCGGTCTATCTGCTACAATGGACCCTGAGCATGACCCTGCTCCTGAGCCTCACCATCCACTGTATCCTCCAAATGCCCGACTATTATCTCATCTCCTTCCTGTGTCACCTCTGTAGGAGTCTCAATGAGAACAGTGCCAACTGGAGTGTGTAGAGTCACATCATCCTCCACCTGCTGTGATATTCCTCCTGTCTGATCTTCCTCCACCTGCCGAGGAACTCGAGGCTTCATCATGTACGCCTCATCGAATGTGACATCTCTACTAATGATCATCTTCTTGTCTTGTGGATCCTATAATTTGAAGTATTTTACACCTTCTCTAAATCCCACAAAGATAGCCTTCCTCGCTCTTGGATTCAACTTCCCATCACTAACATGGAAATAAGGTGGACACCCAAATATCCGAAGAGTCTCATAATCACTAGCCACAGAACCAGACCAACGCTCCAAAGGAGTCTTCCCATCTATCGCAGTGCACGGCAACCTGTTAATGAGATGGCTCGCATAAACCAACGCCTCGGCCCAAAAAGATCTAGATAATCCACTCTGCGTCATCATACATCACACCTTCTCCAGCAAGGTACAGTTCAATCTCTCGGCCACCCCGTTCTGTTGCGGTGTCTCTCTAACTGTAAAGTGTCTTCTAATGCCGTGATCCCGGCAAAACTGCAAAAATGGATCACTCTTGTACTCTCCACCATTGTCTGAACGAAGAGTCTTCACCTTTCTACCTGTCTGCAGTTCCACTTTCTTCTTCCACTCCACAAATATATCTAGGACCTCATGTTTATGCTTCATGGTATATACCTAATTCCTCCTGGAATAATCATTAATGAAAGTGACGAAATAATTTGCCCCACCAAGCGATGTGTGCTTAGAAGGGCCCCAAACATCTGTGTGAATGTAGTCTAATATACCTTGGGTGTTGTGAATTGCGGTGCCAAACTTCACTTTAGTCTTCTTCCTAAGTATGCAATGCTCACACAGCTCCATCTTGCAGGTCTTTGCACCTTTCAATAGCCCCTGTTTTGCCAATGACTGTAGGGACTTATCACCTGTGTGTCCAAGCCTCATGTGCCATAGTGTGTGTAAAACCCCGTAAAATTGAATATTTTATGATAAATAATGATAAATATGTTATATGGTGAAAAATAATATATTTTGATATTTGGATATGATAAGAATTGATTTGAGATTAATTCAATGTATATTTGTGAAAATATGAGTGCAAATGCACAAAACATGCACAAAGGCCAAGAGTGAAAATCTGGGAATAAATATCAGTTATGAGTTTTTATATTTTGCATACCGATACAGTTAGAATTTGGAAAAGTGTAAAAGACAAAAGTTATAGGTCTCTTCAACAGCTTTCTAACAAGTCTTAGATAACCTCATTCTGAGGTCATATGTGAAAGTTATAGCTAAAATACCGAAGGGGTATTTTCCTAGTCAGATTAGGTTTCCTGGTTCGGGTCTAACAAGTTTGTTTCGGGATTGCCTCTATAAATACATGTATTTTTCACGAAAATTCTTTTCTTTTATCATATCTAAGAACCCTAACAGCCACCAAACCCCCATAAACCCTATTTTGAATTCTTGGAGAAGATTTGAGGCTTTCAAGTTGTGTTTTGTTGATTTTTGGCTTTTGGAGTGGAGATCTCCTTCGATGTTGCTTCTAACAAGTTTTCCTACAACCCCAGGCGAGTATCATCTCTACTAATCCCCCTCCCAGTTTTTAAAATATTTTTGAAGAGTTTTTAATGAGTTTTATAGAGCCTAATCAATTAATTTGTGTATAAAAATTAGATCTTTTGTATATATGTATAAAGACTATGTCTTTTAATGTTAAAGAGATTAAGCATGAATTTACAGAAGTGTTTTAAGATCTGAAAATGATTTAAAATATTGTTTATCTGATTTAGATGTCTTATTCTTTGTTTTAAAGTTTCGTGCATGATTGAAGGTTTACATATGATTTCTTGTGCAAATTATCATGCTTGTTATGCTCTGCTGAAAATCTGCTGCACATATATACTATTGAACTAGATATTTGAAATAACAAATGAAATCCAAATTGAACCAAACTAATTCCAATTGAAAGATATGTGAATTTAGTTTTCAAAACAGAAAACCATACCTAAAGATAGTTTTCCTAGAGAAAGATATGCTCATTTTACTGATGATGGGTTCTGCAGAAAATCTGCTGCACAAATAAAATGTTTGACAGGAAATTAGAAATATCATATGAACTCCAAACTGAGCAAAATCAGTGGCAAATGATAGCTATGTGAGTCTAGTTTTTAAAACGAAAAACTAGACTTAAAAAGAATTTCTTCAGAGAAAGATATTCTCAATTTACTAATGATATGTCCTGCAGAAAACTGCAGATGTGCTGATTTGAAATAAATTGATATATTACGTAAAGGTTTCTTGAGTTTTGCTGTTGTTTGTTATTTTTGAGAGAGTTTCTCGATCTTGTACTGTTATATACAATGCTTAAGAGTTGTTTAACATCTGGGATAATGATGAACACCAGATATGGACACGCACACCGAGATATGTGCACGTACACTTAGATTATGTTGTGTTAACATACTTTTTGTCGCACGTTGAGCTGATGAATACATATGAAAGAGTATAGTTAATTCATGTATCCGGAAATAGGGAGATAAAACCTATTTGCCGCAGAACGATTGAGTAATAGTATTACAA
>BQKN01062229.1:27630-45996 GCA_022839385.1 Asparagus kiusianus
ATCCGGGATAGGGAGATAAAACCTATTGCCGCAGAACGATTGAGTAATAGTATTACAACAGTATCGTTAATTCATGTATCCGGAATAGGAAAATAATAAATCCTATTGCCGCAGAGCGATTGAGTAACGAGCATTACAAAAGTATCGCTATAGTACAATATGATGCACACATAGATATTTGATCAGTTATAAGTTTTACTTTCCAGATGGATTGCCCGCGAGTAGGGTATTTTCCTTTGAGATTTTGAGGCACCCGTTATGAACGGCAGATATATTTATTTTAGCAATTGTTAATATCCTCTTATTATAGAGCAGGTCACTCGGACGTAGTTCGAGATGAGATGATTATTCTTTATGTTAGAGATTGGAGTATTTATCATTGATTATTTGTTTTTCATTCATAGAGAGTTATATGAATGATTTGATATATGTATGTACTGATTCTATTTTCTTATATACTCCTACCCTTTCCCCTGGGGAGAGGTAGTGATGATCTCGCTAGCGCTTTGACGCTCGTTGTTTTCCCCCCTTTCAGGCAGCGAGTCTGGCACACGGAGAGTCGCAGGTTGATGGGACTTCTTAGTTGTCCATTTAGTTACTTATCACATTTTGTATTTATTGTAGAACTCCACATGTTGTTGATAAATCTCAGAATCTAGATTGGTATTTTGTTTCTTAGTTGTCCATCTAGTTGGGCACATTATTGATTTTTCTTATGCTTCTTCTGTGTATATCCAGTATTATCCTATTTCTATTTTTACCTGTCTGTACCTTCACCTATTTATTGTTTCCACTAGAGAGATAGTGATTGTGATGGTGAAACTTGTCATAGCATGGTGGTTGGTGCTTGGCAGGTTTGACAATCCGGGTTTTACCTAGGACTGCAGCCTTGTGTGAACCCTGGGGCGTCACAGTGTGCTAGTATCCTCCTCCGTGGTGATAGAAGCAGCCAGACCCCCTGTAACCGTCTTGCCCTTCAAGTAGTATAGGTTATTTTCCCTGACACCTCGCATCACCACCATGGACCCCTTCATGACCTTCAAACTAGCATCTTCTAATATCACTCTATAGCCGGATGCCTCCAAAGTCCCAAGAGAAATGAGATTCTTCGTCAACTGCGGCACGAACCTTACTTCTTTCAATTCCCTAATCACCCCGTCATGCATTCTGATTCTGACTGAGCTAATCCCACTAATAGGACAAACGTGATCGTTCCTCATGAGCACCACGTCTCCTCTCTTCAACTCCTCAAAGTTGGTAAACCAATCCCTCTTAGGACAGATGTGAAATGTAGCTCCCGAATCAAGCATCCACTCCGTAGAGTCGGCATAACAAACTGACGGCAGTGCGGGACAAGAGTAACTGGAAGAATCCAAATCTGAAGTGTCGCCAACAACCTTAGCTACATTCACCTCTGAAGCTTGTACAGCTTTCCCTCTTTGCTTTTCGGCTCTATCCTTCAACTTTGGGCATTCATTCTTCCAATGTCCTTTTTCTTTGCAAAAGGCACATTGATTTCTACCAACACTTTTATGGCCACCCCTATTCTTTGATTTTGAGCGGTTGAATCTGTGACGGTTTGGACTACGGCCACGAACTGCTAATGCATCACCCGATGCCTTCTCGGAGGGCTCAGCATCATTCTTCCTCAGCTTATAATTCACCAATGCCGAGGTCACCTCCTTGTAGCTAACTGTAGTTCGACCATTTATCATAGTGAGAACAAAAGTACTAAACTCATCATCCAGCAACGAACACAATAGTAACATCGCCTTATCTTCATCTTCCACCATGATATCTACATTGGCCATATCCGAAATTAGCTTTGTGAAGTTATTAACATGCTCTCGAATGGAAACTCCTCTCTTCATCTTGAATTGGTAGAAGCTCTTCTTCAAGTGAAGCCTATTCTCAATGCTCTTCGTCAAATATTTTTCATTGAGCGTTTCCCACAATCTCTTTGCCGACGTCTCGTTCATCACATCATAAATGAGATCCGGTGTTAAGCATGACCGAACAACCCCACAAGCCCTACTATTTATTTTCTTCCAAACCCTATCATCAATCTCATCGGGTTTCTCTTGAAATTTAAGAGTCTCCTCCAAATTTTATGCATCTAAGACGTCCATTACTTGACACCTCCATAAACCGAAGTTGATCTTGCCGTCAAACTTTGGAACATCAATTTTGGTATTATTAATGCTCAAATTTTGGATCGCCTTTGTCAAAGCCGACCCCGATGTACTAGTAGCACTTGAACTAGCTTTGCTTGTATCACCCATATTATAAATCTACTCTTCAAACAAGAACCCAACAGTGAATCCTTTGAACAAAACTCCCAAATCCAACCCGGAGCTCTGATACCACTTGTTGTGCGCCGCGGAAGCCCAAATCGACAAATTAAAAGCACACACAAGAACAATAGTAGACCACCAATAAACACAAGCTAACCAATCACTGCAAGAACACAAGATATACGTGGTTCGGTAATATGCCTACGTCCACGGGGCAAGGAGGGGGAAGTTTCACTAATAGAAATCAAGGGGAATACAAATTAGGGTTACAAATCTTACCCAAAACCCTCAAACAAGACCACTTGATCTCTCCAATAGACTCTAACAATAGAAGCCCTAGAAATCCCCTTTCAGCAGCTCAAAACCTCCAAAACTTAACCCTAGAAATGAGTTCAGGGTTTAAATACAACTCTCAAACGAAACGGGTCTGGAAATAGAACCCAACTCAAAACCGCTTCGGCGGTCGACTGGCACGGTCGACCGCGATCCATCGCGGTCGACCGCACCGGTCGACCGCCCCCCATCCAGCAGCAGCTCCATCGTCCAAAGACTTCTGTGGTCGACCGCACCGGTCGACCGCCCACAGAACAGAAACTTCTGCGGTCGACCGGGCCGATCGACCGCCACCAATTCTGACGCCTAGTAAACAATGTGCACGAAAGCGATCGACCGCGCCGGTCGACCGTCACCCTATCAACCTGAATCCTGAGCCTAAAATCTGATTCTGCCAATTCTACTGCCAATTCTACAATTCCTTGATTCCAAGGCCAAATTTATAATGTTAAGTGACATGCAGATTTTGCATTTTTAATATACAAGGGTCACAACTCATAAGCCAATAAATTTTGATAGAAATCCCTCCATTCCAAGGCCAAGTTTATAACGTTAAAGTGACATGTAGAATCTGCATTGTCTTTAAGTTATATACAGAGAACTTTTCGACGTGAATGATACTATCTCTATTTTCAGTTTCATACCAGCTGAAATTAGCAGCACAAATCAAAATTAATTAAAATCTAGAAGAGTACCTTAAACTCTTTCCTTAATTTCTTCGATAATCTGTCCCAAGATCAATACAAAATAGCTTCCTCAAGAGAAAAAATATCTAACTGAAATCTACCCGTCACTGAAGAGGAGCAATACTGAGAGAGAGGATCTCAAAATCTATTTCTCTTTTTTATTTTTTTCTTCTTCTACATAAGGCTACATATGAATCCTATATATAGGATTGGACCTGCCTTATAGATTTTAATTTCAAAATAATTCTTAATTGTTTAAAATTCTATTCATAAGATTTAAAGATAGAATATTCTTTCCATAATAATTAGGATAGAAATAGAATTGCATTGCATGTAAACCTCTTCTAATGACATTAGTAAGACCAATTGGGTCCCATATCGAGAACCAATTATTAATCAAATTAATAATTTTAATTTAACAATCAAATCCATATCTGACCAGCTGCTCATAAAAGCTCTTCCATAATATAGGATTAAATATTCTTGAATTATATTATCTTACATTCAGCCCCCTCTAGTATCAATTTATTTTAGGCAACTTTATTGAACATAACAAATCACCTATTTGCTTATTTCTGAAATTGCAATCCCATGAACATAAATAAAAATTATTTTGAAACATCAAAATATTTTATTTTACAAGATAATAAATTTAGAAAAATATTTTTTAAAAATCAGCCATCGACGGAAATTTAATATCTTCATGAGATATACATTATAAATTAACTCATAAAATGAGTATAATAGATCCTATCTAGATAATTCATCATTTCCCTAAATGAAATCAAATAATCCAACATTTTAGGTTGTATAACACTTATAAAACAAACTTAACCATCATGTCAAAGTATACTAAATTATCAAATCGAAAATGATAATATCATCAAGCCTAAGGGACCACGTAACAATTCGAATTCTTTATCTCTTAGGTGACTCGTCCTAGAGAATCCAAATAAGGTCTTGTGCTACACATATCAAATATGTGCTAATGACATACGGGGAATCTTCATTCCCGATAGCTGAAATCAACTATCGCATCTTATATGTCGTTGTCATGTATAATAACCTTTTATAACAAAGTTATCATTTACTAGTTACAGGTTAAGCATAAAATTTAAGGAACCTCTAAATTAGATCATATCTCCAAGCAATTGACAATCACAGTACATGATCTAACAAAATAATTTCTAAAGATAATATAACAATTATATAAAAGATAACCAAACAACATGTGTAACAATAAAACTTAATTAATATTCAATAGAAAATGTATTGGATGTTTTAGGGCATATAACACTACTCTAGCAATCTCACACTTGCTCTCACATCCAATCAGATACAATCCTAACTCCCTTTTTTTAAATGTCCGTCAAAAACTATTTGTGACAACAGTTTTGTGAAAGGATCTGCAATGATATCTATTGTAGCAATCTTTTGAATCACCACATCTTTTCTGTTGTGTATCTCATTAACGACATGATATCTCCTTTCAATGTGCTTAGACTTATGATAAGCCCTTGGTTGTTTAATTTGAGCAACAACTCCACTGTTATCGCAAAACAGTGGAATAGGAAATATACTAGCATGAACTATGCCAAGCTCACGGACAAACTTATTTATCCATACTCCTTCTTTTGAGGCTTCACTTGCTGCTACATATTCTGCTTCGGTTGTAGGATCAGCGGTGATATTTTGCTTAACACTTCTCCAACTAAAAGCATCATTATTGATGATATAAACATATCCAGATGTAGACTTTCTATCATCTGGATCAGATTGGAAATCAGAATCAGTATATCCTTCAATGCTCATGTCATTTGCATCATAAACTAAACAATAATCTTTAGTTCTACGTAAATATTTAAATATGGCTTTCACTACAGTCCAATGTTCCTCATCAAGATTGGACTGAAATATACTTACAAGGGCAACAACATATGCTATGTCAGGTCTAGTACATAACATAGCATACATCAAACTACCAACTACCGAAGCATATGGTATATTTCTAGAACTCTGAATCTTATCTTTAGATTTAGGACATATTTTCTTTGAGAGTGAGATTCCATGACTAGTAGGAAGTAATCCTTTCTTGGAATCTCACATGCTGAACCTTCTGAGGATCTTATCCACATAAGTAGATTGTGATAATCATATACATCTCTTTTCTCTATCTCTATAGAGTTTTAGAGTGTGAGACCCAAAATATAGGATGCTTGACTAAGATCTTTCATGGAGAACTTGTTTGAAAGCCATAATTTAACCAATGTCATCATACCTACATCATTCTCAATGAGTAGTATGTCATCAACATAAAGCACTAGGAACACAATGGAATTATTCTGTTGTTTCTTATACACAAGCTTCTTCAGAATTTTGAATAAAATCATATTCTCTAATCGTTTCATCAAAATGAATATTCCAACTCCTCGAAGCCTTTTTAAGTCCATAAATTGATCGATTCAATTTGCAAACCATACTTTCTTGACCTTTATATACATAACCTTCTGGCTGCTGCATGTAAATATCTTTTTCAAGATATCCATTCAAGAAAGCTGTTTTGATATCCATTTGCCATATCTCATTGTCATAATGTGCGACAATGGCTAAAAATATCCTAATGGGCTTTAACATTACAACCAGAGAAAAGGTTTTCTCGTAGTCAATATCCTTCTTTTGAGTATAATCGTTTGCCACTAAGCGAGCTTTATATGTCTCTACATATCCATCAACTCCATATTTTTTAAATATCCATTTACATCCTATAGGTTTTACCCCAATAGGTGGATCAACCAAGGCTCATACCTTGTTATGATGCATGGAGTCCATTTCAGCTTTCATGGCATCAACCCACATACTAGAATCTATCTTAGACATAGCTTCTTTGTAAGTTCTAGGACCTTCATCATCCTCTTTATTTTCCATCAAATATGTTTCATCGAGGTTCCTATACCAAACAGGTGGATGAATGATCTTACTTGATCTCATTATTGTAATTGGTGCATCAACAACAGATTTAGTTAATGAATCTCTATTCATTTTATCAGTTGACACCTACTGAATCAATAGAATCTCCAACGGTGTTAGGAGTCTCTCCTACTGGATTAGATAACTCTCCTATTAAAGAAGACGATTCTTCTTCTAAAGTTATAGATCCTTTACCAACAATTTGATCTTCTAGAAAGAATAAATTTCTCCTAACAGTCATTATCTGATCACTGGGGTTATAAATATAATACCCAGTACTTTCTTTAGGATAGCCTACAAATAGACATCTATTTATTCTAGACTCTAATTTATCCATTATTTGTTTTCTTACTTGAACAGAACAACCCCAAACCTGTACGTGTCTAACACTTGATTTCTTTTCAGTCCATATCTCATATGGAGTGGACAAAAATAATTTGGTAGGAATTCTATTTAACAAATAGTTCACAGTCTCTAATGCATAATCCCATAAGAAAGTAGGAATCTGAGAATGACTAAGCATAGATCTAACCATATCTAATAGGGTTCGGTTTCGTCTTTCAGACACACCGTTATGTTGTGGTGTTCCGGGAGATGTCAAATTACTAACAATTCTATTTTCTTTAATAAATTTCTTAAACCCTTTAGATAAGTACTCACCACCTCGATTGGATCAGATGGCCTTGATACTTCTATCAAGTTTATTTTCAACTTCGGCTTTATATTCTTTGAACTTTTCAAAACATTCTGATTTATGATGCATTAAATAAATATAGCCATATCGAGATGCATCATTCGTGAATGTTATAAAATATGAATATCCACCTCTTGCTTTAACATTTAAAGGATCACATACATCATAATGTATAATGTCAAAAGTACCTTCAGCTCTAGCACGTTTTCCTGAAAAGGGTAATTTAGTCATCTTACCTTTTAGGCAATGTTCACAAGTTAGAAAATTTTCTACTTTTAGAAAATCTAGAGGACCATCCTTTACAAACCTATTGATCCGATCAATATTAACATGACCCAACCTTGTGTGCCAAAGATAAGTTGGATTACTTTGATCAAACTTATATTTAAGAGATTTATCAACTTTAATAACATTTGTATAAGAATTAAGGACAGTTGATATATAATATATGTCATTTTCAACTTTACAATGAGCAATAATTGAATTTCCAAACTTGATAGTAGATGTATCACCAAATAAAAATAGAATATCCATTTTTACAAAGTTTAGAATTAGAAATCAAATTTCTCCTAAAGGATGGCACATAAAGACAATCTTTTAGTTCCATTACATGCCCTTTATTCAAATACAAAAAATAAGTTCCTACAGATAATACTGAAACTAAGGCTCCAGCCCCTGTTGTTAAGGTGATCTCTCCATCTTCAAGCTTTCGCTTTTCCTTGAACCCCTGTAAGGAATTGTAAATATGTGAAGATGAGCTAGAATCCACACATCATATTGTTTGCGACGAAAGTTGTTTTTATTGCTGAATCCATTACACATTTATCGATTACAGATTCAAAGTAAAATTAGTCTTTTTTTATAAGACTTTCTTACACAATAAAAATAAAAAAAAATACAATTCTCTAGAAACACACATAGAGGATGTTTATCACCCACTGCTTGCGTGTGAACTTTACCTGTGGCGGGGGCGCGTTTGCCTGTGGATGAACGAATCATAGATACAAGTTGAATCGTGAAGAAGGCTTAGTGTTGATGCTTCATTTTAGAAACAAGGACAGAAGTGAATATCTCAACAAGTGTTTGGTGGAAAAATTCGTAGTGAAAAGAAAATGAAAAAAAATTGATTTGTATTCTCTCAAAATCAATTACAATTGGATTTTCTGATTACAAAAGAGAGGAGAATGAATTTGATTCTCCCCTTTGTTTAAATCTGGGTTCTTCACGGTGGCGATGAAGTGCCTCTCTCGAATGCTCGTGTCGAGTTTGCTCTCCGTTGACCATCCGCACGTCTTGATTCACTGGAACGATATCTCCTCCTTACGATTTGACGTTGTGGAGAACTTGCAAAGCAAGTTTTAGAACTCTGAACGAGTTTTGAAGAACTCTGTAAAAGAGTTGGCTTGAACCGAAAATCGGTTGATAAGCCAAGGATGAAGAAACTCTTGTTGCAGATCTCCCAAGCTCTAGAAATGCTCCAAGGATCCCCCCTTTGCTGCCAAGTCTCCGATCTAAAAAATCTCGCCGAAAGGATGCCCGAATACCCTCTGCTCCAACCCCTGAACTGAATTGATTTTTAGTTATTTATAGAGGATTAAGGGGGTGTAACCGCCCCCAAATCGTGGGAAACAGTTTTGGAACTGTTCAGGGGTGTGATCGCCCCTAAAATCTCTCTATAATGGGGTGTAACCGACCCCATTAAGTGGAGATACGGTTTTAAAAACCGTTCAGATTCTGTTTGAACCAGTCAAACGCGTGGCTTCGACCCTCGTGTTTTGATGTTGCAACGTGGGTTCGACCCTCACGTTTTGATGTTGCAACGTGGGTCCGACTCCAGCGTTTTGATGTTGTAACGCGGGTCCGACTCCAGCGTTTTACTGTTGACACACGAGGAGGACCTCCGCATTTTGGTGTTGTTGTGTAGGGATGACTTCTGCATTTTGGTGTTGACACATGGGGAGGGCCTCCGTGTTTTGGTGTTAGAGCGCGGTGATGAGTTCTGCGCCTTGCTTCGAAGAGATTGTCAACAAGTAATCTCTTTTGTCATAGAGTTGCAAAGATCATTGTCTTGTAATCTTCATCTTGGCTCCTTGAAATATGAGAGTTGTCAGATTGTAACTCCCGATATTAATTGTGAAGGCTGTTGAATTAGAGCTTTCATAGATTTTTGTGAAGGTCGTCAGATTATAACCTTCATTGATCTACATGAAAGTTTTCAGATTATATTCTTCTGGAAGTCGTCAGATTGTAACTTCCATCATCGGTGTTTTATGGGGGATCAACTATCTATTGTAATTTTTAGACAGCCTACAGAACCCCTTCCAAAGTTTTCAAAAGTTCGCGGTTGACTGGGACGAATTTTCGGAATACTTTGGATCTCAACTCTGATCTTGGAGCTATTGATTCCTTGTGGTAAAGAATTTGTTTTTGCACTCGCTTCGAAGGCATCTTGGTTGGAGGGATTTACCACGTAGGACCTGTGTGAAGGTATGCGTCATAATCCTTCTTTTGGAATGCGGGGGTGGACCCTGCATTTTGAACTTGAGACGCGGGTCTCACCCTTGCATGTTGAATTTGGAACACGGGTATGACCTCGGCGTTCGGTTTTTGCATTGCGATTCTGACCTCGGCGTTTGGTTTTTGCATCGCGGGTCTGACCTTAGCGTTTTGACTTAAGACATGGATGTGGCTTCCGTGTATTTTTGACTAAGTTTTTGAGACTTGTCTTTAGCTCATCTGTTTCAAGTCTCGGCTCACGTCCATTAAGCTGATAAACCTGCAAACATGCATAGGATTTTTGGCAAACCCTCAGCCATCAACGGATTTGATAAGCCTTTACCGACTACCGTTTGAATCGGGCTAGCATGTGGATTGTTTAAGTCCGTTTCACACGTAAAGTTATGCTAAAAGAATAAACTCTCTTAGTCTTAGTGCTATGATTTTGAATACATAGACTTTGTCATTTTTTACGGGAAAAGACTAACCGGCAACGCGTGTTAGGCGTAGACTTATCTCTAATTAGGGATCGAGATAAAGTCCCCCATGCGTGTAAGGTATGGATTCAGAGATTATTGATTTAATGATAATCACTGGCTACGATATTGAATACGTAGACTTTATCACTGTTTCTTCCTGTGTTATTCGAAACATTGAAAGAAAGTTGAAAGCGCCAGAGGTGTAATACTGACTTGGCATGAATTTTTACTTAGAGTGAAATTCAAAAATTTTCTTTATTATCACTAGGATAATTCTAGAAAATCTTTAATCCACTGGGGATTTTATAATAAAAACTTGCTATTCTTGTTGAAAAAGGATTTATAAGTTCATTTGGGGGTTTGACTGTTAGAGGTGTGATGTTAACCTAACAATATTTTATGGACCTATCGTTCTATTAAAGAGAGTCAATAAGTTGATTTGGTTGTCAGAGGTATGGTGTTAACTTGACTGGTTTATAGACCTATCGCTCTATCGAAGAGAGTCGATAAGTTAATTTTGTCAGAGGTTTAGTGTTAACATGACAATGAAAGATATTGCGATTGGGATAATTTTGAGGACTTATCATCTTATTGAAGAGGATTGATAAGTGGATTTTGTCAGAGGTTTGATGTTAACTTGACAGGAATGTGTTGCGATTGGAGCAACTTTGTGGACTTATCATCCTATTGAAGAGGATTGATAAGTGGATTTTGTCAGAGGTTTGATGTTAACTTAACAGGAATGTGTTGCGATTGAAACAACTTTATGGACTTATCATCCTATTGACGAGGATTGATAAGTAGATTGTCAGAGGTATGGTGTTAACATGACAGGAATGTGTTGCGATCGGAGCAACTGTGTGGACTTATCATCCTATTGACGAGGATTGATAAGTGGATTGTCAGAGGTATGGTGTTAACATGACAAGATTTGTGTTACGATTGGAGTAACTTTGTGGACTTATCATCCTATTGACGAGGATTGGTAAGTGGATTTGTCAGAGGTTTAGTGTTAACGTGACATGATTTGTGTTACGATCGGAGCAACTTTGTGGACTTATCATCCTATTGACGATGATTGATAAGTAGATTTGTTAGAGGTTTAGTGTTAACGTGACAGGATTTGTGTTGCGATTGGAGCAACTTTGTGGAATTATCATCCTATTGACGAGGATTGATAAGTAGATTTGTTAGAGGTTTAGTGTTAACGTGACAGGATTTGTGTTACGATCAGAGAAACTTTGTGGACTTATCATCCTATTGACGAGGATTGATAAGTGGATTGTCAGAGGTTTGATGTTAACGTGACAAGAGAATGTGTACTTGTGACTTGCACAAGGTTTTGGGAATTAGCGTCTCACTGGGGAGACTTGCTAGGTGAGTTTATCATCAGAAGCGATGAGTTTTGATGCTCGTGATTTGAATAAGATTTGGAAGACTTAGTGTCTTACTGGGGAAGATTGTGATTTGAGCAATTTTGAGGACCTATCATCCTATTGACAAGGATTGATAAGTTGATTGTCAGAGGTGTATTATTAACGTGACAAATTAGGAGTGATGCAAGCTGCATTCATACTCTATGGGGTGATGATCGTCAGAAGTGTAATGTTAACTCGACGATGTGAAAGATTTGTTACTCTTAATCTAGTGGATTCCAAGTAATCAACCCCCAGTCTTGATTAAGACTTAGCAGGGGAATAAAAAAAGATAGATAAAGCACATTGCCTAGTGAGGCACTATCCATGAAGTCGGAATAGAGGCACATCACTAGGTAGGCCATTATTTGATGAGTTTGACTATCAGAGGTAACTGTTAACGTGATAGTTTTTGTGGACCTGCCACCCTACTTGAAAAGGATTGGCAAGATAATTTGGAGAGAATGGACTATAAGGGGTAATCATTAACGTGATAGTTTTGATAGACCTGCTATCCTATTGAAGCAGATTGACTAGTTGATGGACTATCATAGGTAGATGTTAACGTGATAGTTTTGTGGACCTGTCATCCTATTGAAGAAGATTGGCAAGTTGATGGACTATCAGAGGTAACTGTTTACGTGATAGTTTTATGGACCTGCCATCCTATTAAAGAAGATTGGCAAGTTGATGAACTATCAGAGGTAACTGTTAACGTGATAGTTTTGTGGACCTGTCATCCTATTAAAGAAGATTGGCAAGTTGATAAACTATCAGAGGTAACTGCTAACGTGATAATGTTAGTGGATCTGTCATCCTATTGAAGAGGATTAGCAGATTGATTGACTATCAGAGGTAGATGTTAACGTGATAGCTTTGATAGACTTCGTGGTTGATAGAGGTAATCTATTAAACATGACAACTCAGAAAATTTATTATTCATAATTCAATGAACTACAAATAAACCAACCTCCAGTCTTGAACAAGTACAAGGGAAAAAAAGGGATAGACATGGCACATCATCGAGTTTGACTATCAGATGTAATTGTTAACATGATAGTTGTTGGACCCGCCATCCTACTGAAGAGGATTGGCTTCAGTGATCGTAGTATCTTCCGGCTCTGACTGGGAAGAGTAAGCTTGGTCCGATTGCTCAGGAGAAGATTGGGCTTAGTCCGATCGCTCAGGTTGATCCTGCCTACTTTGTTTTTCAGCTTTGATCCTGACAATAATCTTTTGAGCCTGTTCGCCTTAAGAGATTAGTTGTCTCTAGGAACGACATTCTGCAACTCCTATTCGGGTTAGGAGGTCGGTCTGTAAGTTGTGTCGACAGGTCTCTACTAAGGTAGACTGTGTCATACCTAACAAACACCGGAGAGCCATGGTTCGGAACCTCTTAATGAAGGCTTTGACAGACTCCCTCTTCTTCTGCTTAGTGGCGAGAAGAGTATGGATGGAGACTTCTGTATTCTCTTCAAAGAATCTTGATAGGAAGAGTCTCTCTAAATCTGCCCACTTTTGAATACATCCGGCAGGTAGTTTTCTGAACCATTCAAAGGCAACTCCCTTGAGGGTGTCAATGAACAATCGAGCCAGTATGGCGTCGTTTGATATCACATTCCCAGTCTATGACTTGAAATAATAGATATGTTGGTTCGGTGATCCCGTGCCGTCAAAAGTTTATAGCGTCTGTGTAGGCATAAAAAAATTGCCTATAGGTTCCCGCACATAGCTTGAGAAAAAAAAGACAATGAATGTTACTATCTGAGTCAAGAAGGATTATCTGAGCCAAAAGAGATCATCTGATATTGTAGAGAAGCTAAAAAGCACATGAAATAAGTCGGCGAAGCGTACGAGTCTGTGAAACATGTTAAACGATAAAGGAACAACTCAACCAGGAGTTATGCTTTACCCACAAAAGGGTGAAGTACCATGTGTGTATCATCTATTCCATGAGTGTCTTGCCTATGGGAGGTGGTAGAGATCTTCGTAAGCTTTTCAACACATCTTGGATTATCTCTTTCCGAGATCGGACGAGGAGTTAGAGCCAAAATACCCGAGACAACACAAACTGTCTCGGAAGTGCGAGACATTCATGACTGTATCGCACCAAATATGAAGAAGGTCAAAAGAAAAAAGTTGTAGATCTATTCATCATCTTTCCAACTCATCTTGTATCATCTCATTCCGAGATCGGACGAGGGAGTTAGAGCCAAAATACCCGAGACAACACAAACTGTCTCGGAAGTGCGAGATAGACTTCACTGTCTCGGAATGCAAGACAGTCATGACTGTCTCGCACCAAATCTGAAGAAGGTCAAAAGACAAAAGTTATAGATCTCTTCATCATCTTTACAAGCCAAAATACCCGAGATAACACAAACTGTCTCGGAAGTGCGAGACAGACTTCACTGTCTTGGAATGAGAGACAGTCATGACTGTCTCGCACCAAATCTGAAGAAGGTAAAAATACAAAAGTTATATATCTCTTTGTCAGCTTTCTAACGCATCTTAGATCATCTCATTCTGAGATCGGACGAGGGAGTTAGAGCCAAAATATCCGAGATAACAAAAACTGTCTCGGAAGTGCGAGACAGACTTCACTATCTCGGCCATAGAGTTAGTTACAACACGTTTTTTAACGGTTTTTTGGTTTCATAACTACTTGAGATCAACCATAAACGTGGGGGGATGGTTACAAATTGAAGATAGGCCATTAACCTCATAAAAAGATGATATTTAAGTAGTGGGATGGCGGGGACAAAGAGGGGCTGATGATAAAGCATCCGAGGGGCTGATCATCGAGCACATTACTGAGCAATTCAGAGCAGAGAGAGAGCAGACACAATTGTTCTTGGATTTCCTTGAGATTCGAGCTTTGACTTGATCTTAAGAAGAACGACTATCTTACTTTGATAAGATCTTCGTTTTAAATTCTCACTTCGATAAACGAAGGAAGAATCATTAAGCCCCCTTCACGATCTGTGATTCGGCGGTCCACGAGTCAAATTACTCCCGGCACAGGCAAAGTCCCACAAAACAAGAATCGATAAACGATTTTTGTGTTATTTTCTCAAAAGTTATAACTTTCATTTTGTTGTGTAAAAGAGGTCTTATAAAAAGACGATTTCTTTTGAATTTATTGTAATCGAACTGGCGACCACAGTGGGAGCCAATGGTCTCGCTGCCGAGACCGTTGTGTCGCAGCCGATCAAGATCCCAATTGAATCAACGGTCGAGTACGAGTTTGACCAAACGAAGTTTGAGGAGCATTTGTCATCCTCATATGCAAAGTTTTCCTCGCCTCGCAAATGCAGGAAGATTTCATCTTCATTAAGGCTTTTTAAGTTGTCAAATGCTACGGATGAAGACTCTCGTCTGATTGTTGCTGAGAATTCTATTCGCAACATCTCTGCTCAAAATGACTCTTCTCCAGTTAAAGAATCATTGAACCAAAAATTACCGGCACTGACAAAAAGGGCTCGTCAGAGACAACGTCAGCGCCGCGCTTGCCAAATGGCTAAGGCCTTGGAACAAACCGACAGGGTTCGTTATCACGTGGACTTAGAGTCGAGGAGGCATCGAGTGGTTCAGTTGTCTCAACAACCAATCACTCATATCTCTGCTAAACTAACGACGGATGAATGGACTCTTGTTAAAAGGAGTCGTTCGACCCTCAAAGAACGTATACAAAAGCGTTGTGCAAACGCTGCTCACGTCCGTGCTCTCTCACAACAAAGACGAGAAAGGAAGAAGGAAACAGTGGCTAAAGAACCACCAAAATTCTGCAAAGTTTGGATTCCAAAGTCTAGAGTTGTACAAAACCAGCATTCGGAGCCCGTTAAGATTTCATACCCACAAGGGGGTGGTTCTAAACGTGTGACTCCCGACATAACCTTGGATCGTTCAAAGATAATAGTAAGTTGTCCTGAGAATGCCAACAAGGTTTTACATCCTCAGAAGAAGATATGTTTGTCAAAAGACATCGTTATACCTGGGGGTCATACCAACAGACGATAAGATTTTCCGGCAATCATACCGATGAATCATACTATCAAGTAGGGGGTGTGAACAAAACTCGAAAGAGAATTGTCCGGGAAATGAGCTCTCATTGTTCCTGTGCACGACTCATTAGAGCAGTACTATCAGAATGTGGCTGTTTCAAACGAGGAGTCATCCCGTAAAGAGCCTCAGTGCTCCCGAAACTTTTCACCAAAATGTCGAAGTCCAAACCGAGACATTTCCGCAAGAGAAGATCAGGTGTCCAAGATGACGAATTCCCTAAAATCACCATCAACGTGGCTGATAAAGGAAAATCTAAGCGACATTCAAGTGAATCAAATCCCGACTTTTCCCCGAGAGGAAAAGTCAATTCAAGAATTGCTCAACGGATGTCCCGACTCCAGTTAGGAGCCATCAGACGTAGAGACTACAAGAGAATGCATGAAGGAATGTCATCAGAGGATGAGCTCTCGGACACTTGTTCTGCGATCGCTTCGGATGATACAGTATCTAGCACAGGGCAAACCAGAGAAGTACTCACAATCACCTCTGATCAGTTCGCTCAAATACTTCAAGAGGCTCTAGCCAAGCAACGTGAAGAAATTAGAGCTAAAATAAAGATGGAGATGGAGTTGGCTATCCAACAAATGAGAGAGTTGCTAGCTCAACGGCCTCAACCTCCTAAGTCCAATCAGCAAGCTGAATCCAGCCGCCACACTCAGAATGTTGTAGATGACAGTGATCCAGAAGTGGATGAAGTCATTATGACTGATACACCTCCCAATAGTAATAACGCTGGGGGTGGTTTAATGGATACTCCCAACAACGATATTGGGGGTGGTTCAATAACACCTCTTACAGGGGGTGGTCCAACTCATTCTCCTCAACGTCTTTCGAATGAAGACATAGACGATGACAAGAAAATGAAAGAGCTTGAAAACAAAGTCAACGCTTTGATGACGACTCAAGAAGTGAAAAAGACGGGTATTCCATGTCCCTATCCAAAAGAATGGGATTCAATTCCATACCCGGCAAAGTTCAATCTGATTGACTTCACGCCATTCGAAGGAAAGAGCTCGCCTACTCAGCACTTAATTTATTTCAAGTCTCATTTGGGCATGATATCTGGAAACGAGGCTTTAATGGTCCGGTCATTCGTTGGCACCCTTCGTGGTCCCGCCTTCGATTGGTATCGACGTCTCAAGCCAGGGAGCATCAATTGCTGGGATAACATAGAAAGTTTGTTCCTCAGCAATTTCTTCGATGATGACACCGAAGTGTCAATCGGAACCCTTCTGGATGAGAAACAAAAAGACGGAGAGCCGGTTGATAATTTTATCAAGCGCTTTCGCAACAAGGCAATGAATTGCAGAGATCCTGTTACAGAGGAGTTCATCCTGCAAACATGCCACAATAATCTCTCTATCGATGTCCTGGAAGCCCTGGGGGTCGTACCATCCAAAACTTGGAAAGATTTAACAATACGTGGCGAACAAGCTGAATACTTTCTTAAAAGAAAGAAAGTTGAAAGAAATCAACCGGCGATATCTACAACCGCTGCGAATGCAACTCTCGATCCGAAGTTCCAAAAGGAGTATTCTTTTGAAGATGATGAAGCTCCAGCCATCTTGAAATACCTCATCGCCAATGACAAAATCGAGCTGCCACCTATTAAAGATCAGGAGGGCGCTTAAAGGACTACGGATCCAAACTACTGTGCATTTCACAGAAGGGTTCTTCATCCCACCAAGATTTTCTTTGGACTAAAAAATAAAATCCAAGGTCTAATTGACTCCGGCGTCATAACGGCGAAACAAGCCAAATAAAGACGACATCTACTCCGAAAAGTATACGAATATAAACTGCTTCTCCATGTAACTCCAAAAGGCATACGAGTATAAACTGTTTCCCGAACCTCCGACCGATATACGAGGTTAAAAAAAAATTGCTTCCAAATGTGATTAGACTCAGGTTCACCTGAAAGCTGGGGGTGGATATGAGGTTATCATGACTGAATACGAAGATAGGAACCAAGACATGATTCTATATCAAGAACAGCAATGTTGCTCACAAACGAAAAGTTCCTGAAAAAGTACTATCCCTAGTACATTCAGGGTAACCTATTTAACGGGAAGTTTCTGGAGAATACTATATATGGTATTCTTAAGGATAACCCGAAACTAATCGATTGTTCAAGGTGAAAATCAATCATCTGAATAATCCACCCTTAATCATGATAAAAATGATTAAGAACCTCCCGTTATGGCTATTTAATCATGTCCAAAATGATTAAAACCCTCTCACTGTGATTTTTAGAGTATTCTTTCATTGAGATAAGATTCAATGACTTCATCAAGTCGATCTTCCCTCATAAAACTCTGAAATCATTCATCTGCCGCTTAATTGGTTTTAATCATCAGGATCAATTTTGCCAACTCCCACTGTGACTTTCCAAGCACTTTATCGTTGAGATGAGATTCAATGACCTCATTGGGTTAGTCTTTCCTCATGAAACTCCTATGGTCTAATTACGGGGTGCTTGATAATTCACAGTCCTCCACCATAAAATCCCTCACCGATCAAATTAACTGGGGTGGGTCCACCAAAATACTTTGTGGTTAAATCCACCTGAACTCCCGCTGTGTCCAAGCCTTTAACACTCCCATTGTTGAGCTCTGACACAACACCCAAAATTTCAATCCATGACAATTAGCAAATCTCCTTTTGTCACTGGTTACCAAAAAACATCTTCTGAGTGATTTGTACAAATCTACATTCCTACTGTTATTTGTACCTCAACTCCCTCCTTTTGCTTGGTCAAACCTTTAAACTGTTAGGACCAAAGCCAAAATCTCTTCTCGATTCCTTCCACGAACGAGAAGTCCGCAAATTAAACGATCAAACCTTTAAACAGTTAGGATCGTCTCAAACCCCCATTTGGTCAAACCTTCCTACAGTT
Organism: Asparagus kiusianus; assembly: GCA_022839385.1. Taxonomy (NCBI): domain Eukaryota; kingdom Viridiplantae; phylum Streptophyta; class Magnoliopsida; order Asparagales; family Asparagaceae; genus Asparagus; species Asparagus kiusianus. The sequence continues at coordinate 45,956 of BQKN01062229.1, forward strand.
AGGACCAAAGCCAAAATCCTCTCTCGATTCCCTCCATGAAC
>BQKN01062232.1:0-10154 GCA_022839385.1 Asparagus kiusianus
CAGTCTAGCCATAGAAGTCGTCAGCGCCCTATCAATTATCGTGCTCCTAAGCAGATAGTACAAGTTACTCCGTCTGACGCCCTTCATAACAACCATGGACCCTGATGTGACCTTCAAGCGAGAATCCGCCAAAGTCACCCTATAGCCTGCTGCCTCCAATACACCAAGTGAAATGATATTCTTCCTCAGTTAAGGAACGAACCTCACATCAGCCAACTCCCGAACCATCCCGTCACTCGTCCTAATCCGAACGGTACCAATACCACCAATAGGGCACCTGTGATCATTACCCATAAAAACAGCATCCCCTCTTTCCAACTCCTGAAAGCTGGAGAACCAATCCCTTCTAGGGCATATGTGGTAAGTAGCACCAGAGTCCAATATCCACTCAGTGGAGTCGGCAACATCAACTGAAGGAAGAGCAGGGCATGAGTAGCCCGAAGAATCTGAATCTGAAACGTCGCCACTAGCCTTGGCAACGTTCACCTCTGAAGCATCCGGCTTGCAATTTTGGGCATTCGGCTTTCCAATGTCCATCCTCTCTACAAAAGGCACACTGATTCCTACCAACTACAGGATGCCCCCCTCTAGACTGCGACCTTCTTCCACGGTTTGGACTTTTAGCTCTTGCAACCAATGCCCCCGCAACCGGCTCGATGGAAGTCTCATTGTCCTTCTTTCAAAGTTGATAGTTCACTAGGGCTGCGGTGACCTCACTATACGAAAGAGATGCCTTTCCATTAATAAGAGTGAGGACGAAGGTCTCATATTCCTCGTCGGGCAAGGAACTCAATAGCAACAATGCTTTATCCTCATCTTCAACAATGACATCTACGTTCGCCAAATCTGCAAGTAGCTTCGTGTAGTGGTTCATGTGATCACTAATGGATGTCCCTTTCTTCAATTGGAAATGATAAAGCCTCCTCTTCAAATGCAAACGATTTTCGACGCTCTTCGTCAAATATTTGCCCTCTAGGACCTCCCAAATCTTCTTTGCTGAAGTTTCATTCATCACATCATATTTAAGGTCTTGGGTAAGGCAAGACCTAATCACACCACACGCCGTTCTATTCATTTTATTCCAAACCTTTTCATCAACGTCGGCCGGTTTCCCGTCCAACTCCAATGTGTCTTCCAAATTTTGCGCATTTAGCGCATCCATGACTTCACATCGCCAAAGTCCAAAATTATTTGTGCCGTTGAACTTCTCCACATCTATTTTCATAGAATGTATATTCAAACTTTGGACGGCCTTCACACCAGAAGAAACCCTCCCCACTTTTATCTTTTTCAACCATATATCTCAAAGCACCACCAAACCAATGCAGAAGCAAACGAGAAATAGATCCAAATTGAAAAAGACGAGATTTTTACCAAAAAGATCCCACCTTTATCACCAACTGAAGCCCTAGATGAACTTCCAAAGCGATCTACTCCTCCAAAATAGCCCAAGCGTAGCCTGAAGCTCTGATACCAATTGTTGTGCCTCGAGAAATCAATTCAATCGCCGAGAAAGATAAAGAACCAACCAAAATCAACAGCGCAAACAATCAAACACCAGTTTTACGTGGTTCGGCGAGATGCCTACGTCCACGGGGTAAGGAGGGGGGGAGTTTTCACTATTAGAAATCAAGAGGAACAAACTGGGGTTACAAATCTCTCATAAACCCTCAACAATCAACTCTCAATCTCTCCAATTGCTCCTAGAATAGAAGCCCAAATAAAACTCTCTCAATCTGCTCTAATTCGTCCTTGCTCTTAACCCTAAAAACACCCAAAGGGTATTTATACAAATCCAAAACGAAGCGGGTCTGAAAACAGACCCAACCTGAATCCGCAGCGGCGGTCGACCGGACCGGTCGACCGCGATCCATCGCGATCGACCGACCCGGTCGACCGCCCTCCTTTCAGCAATATTCCCAGAATCCAGAGAGTTTGGCGGTCGACCGGCCCAGTCGACCGCTACCATCTTCGGTCGACCGGTCCGGTCGACCGCCACCAATCCCGAAGCACAGTAAGTGTCGTGCACGAAAGCGGTCGACCGGACCGGTCGACCGCCACACAGTCAACCTGAATCCTGTGCTAGAAATCCACCTCTGCTGCCAATTCTACAAATATATAGATACAAGCAAGAGCAATTATGGTATAAGGCAACTCATATACAACCAGCCCCCACAAAAAAAAAAAACCCTCAAACTCACGGTGGATCAAACAATGAGAGTTTGGACAAAAACTGGTGAAGAATAGTTTGAGCTTTCGTGAGTAAATTTGCTATATGATCATAGAGGGTATTTAAGGAAGAATAACCTGCTTTGAAATATGTTCCTGACGAACAAGATGCCAGTCGATCGACTTCAACGTGTTCTGTTCGTTCATGGAATACACCACTGGTGACAATAGCAAATGGAGCTCTTATTATCACAGTGCAAAAGGAGTAAGTGTCACCATAAAGACACCCCTGTCACTCAGAAGGTAGTGCAGCCACTCGAGTTACGAGGCTATATCAGCCATAGCTCTATATTCTACCTCAATGTTCGAACAGAAGACTACAACCTAATGCTTGCTACACCAAGAAATAAGCAGGGAGCCTAGAAAAATGTTGAAGCCTGTGGTGAAACGATGAGTATTAAGATCATATGCCCATCTAGCATCAAGCCTGTAAAGGAAGAGAGCATACTAAGCTGAAAAAATAGTGATTGAGTAATGGCACTGCGATGATAATAAAGTGCACGAAGTAACGCCACATAATCAACTGAGATAGGAGCATTAACAAACTAACCGATGACATGAATAGCCTGAGAAATGCCTAAATGAGTAGATGATAGATATATTAGAGAACCAACAAGCTTCCTATAACACTTAGGCTGTGGTAGAGGATCGCAATCATCGTGTCCAAGTTTGAGATGAAGCTCCATAGGTGTGGGAACCAAAGGATATGGATGGATATCAAGGTCATTCAAAGCAGCATGATCAAAAATATTAACAATATACTTCTGTTGAGACAATAAATATCCACGAGAAGAGTATGACACCTCGATGCCAAGGAAATACCATAGAAAACCTAAGTTTTTCATTTTAAACTCAGCTTAAATATACCACCTCAAGGATGCAACAATGGCAGTATCACTCTCTATGATAATCATATCATCAACGTATAGAAGAAAAAGAACAACACCCTGAGGAGTGATACGACGAAACATAACATAATCTGTCGTACTTTTAGTGAAACCTACAAAAAAGAATAGACTAGCGAAACACTCAAATTAACCAACTTCAGGAAGCTTGCTTGAGATCATAAATAGCCCAGTGAAGATGACTCACATGTCCCGGAGGAGCAGAAAACCCTGAAGGATATTGCAAATAGATAACCTCAGACAGATCACAATATAGGAACATATTTTTGACATCCATTTGATAGAGGAGCTATTTCTTTACACTGATGATGCCACACATCTGAAGTAGCTAAAAGACTTACTGCTAAAGTGGGAGAGAGAGAGGGAGGAGGAGATACTCCAACTAATACAACCCGTTGATCCTACATCCTATAGCAATCTTCTGACTGGTGTGATCCTAAACAATACAAGAAGTCAATGTAAATAATATTGTACAGTCATAACTGATAATTTTCCCAACAGAAAGTAATTGCACGGTGAGCTAAGGAATACAAAATACAAAGGACAAAGTAAGACCGCTCGATGATTTAGAAATGAAAGTGATATTACCAGACTGTGTGACTACAAGAAGTTATGCTTGGTAGTGAGGTGGCATAATCCACTCAACTCATTCAAATGGTTACATATCCTCATGCACTCCTTAACCCATATGAATGCGGTTCCCCATTTGAATGAGCGGAGTGGATTGTGTCATCTCACTACCAAGCATAAAATTTGTGCTTGGTACTAACCATACCCATATTTCTCATATATATGAAAGAGATGGATATACTTGGTACCAAACACAAAAAGTTATGCTTGGTAGTGAGGTGGTATAATCCACTCAACTCATTCAAATGGTTGCATATCCTCATGCATTCCTTAACCCATATGAATGTGGTCCCCTATTTGAATAAGTGGCGAGGATTGTGTCATCTCACTACCAAGCATAAAATTTGTGCTTGGTACCAATCATACTCATATTTCTCATATATATGAGAGAGATGGGTATGCTTGGTACCAAACAAAAAAGTTATGCTTGGTAGTGAGGTGGTATAATCCACTCAACTCATTCAAATAGTTGCATATCCACATGCACTTCTGTATGAAGATAGAGTAATCAAAGGTCATGTGATGGGTAGCACCTGAGTCAAATATCTAAGGTGTAGAGCCTCTAGAGTTGGTAGACAAGGCAGTGAAATCAGAAGTCAAAGATGCTCCAGTAAGACCCTTATTTTGTGCAAGTAGAAAGGCAATCTGTGAAAGTTGATCAGATGAAAGAGAGCCTGACACAGGTGCTACTAAAGTCTGCAGAATTGATGAAGATGACTGTGTAGAAACGGAAGCAGCTGCTTGGGATCTAAGAATAAAAAGACCATGAAATCTTTCGCGCTTCTGATATGTCGAAATTTTATGTTCGGGTTGCTTGCAGTAATGGCATGTATTGTGCTATCCTCTACCTCCTTGCCTAAAAGTAGATAATCCATGGTTCAATGGTATGTGGTTCGCTGGTCCACGATGAGCTGAAGGATGATGATGAGGGACCACAAGAACACTGGGAAAGTGTAAGGGATTTTAGTCCCCTCTACTATGATTTGCATAATTCGGAAGCCAACCCACAATCAATAAGATAGAACAACCATAATCGAGAAGAAAGAACACCGAGATTTATGTGGTTTGGTCGACCAACTTCGATCTACATCCACGGGACAACAATACGAGAAATCCACTATGTGTCAGGGAGAATTACAAGAGGAATCACTCAACTATTGTTTCTCAATATCTCAACCTCACATACATAATCAACTCTCATATTCTCTCCAAAACTTACTCTTTACGATCTTTTGAACATAAAAAGACTGCGAAACCCTCTTCTAATATTGTAATCTTTTGCATGAATAAAGAACACTCGCACAATATTCTTGAATTAGGCTATGTCCTCTACTAATCGTAGATTACAAGAATATTGGCTCTCTCTCCTCTTCTTTTTTAGTTTTTTCTCCAATAATGGAAGGATATATATAGGGAAACCAAAATCTTATCATTGGCCAAACTTTTTAATTAGAATATGATACAAACTCCTAATCATGATGAGATCCAATCTCCTAATTATGATATATCTCTAACCCTATATAATTCTCATGAAGTTATACAAAGAATCAAAGACACAATCCCAACAGAAAGGATGCTGGTTGGGTTAGTATAGATGAGGATGACAACATCCGAAGACGAGTCTACTTAGCAGTGAAGTCAGCAACGACTTTTGTGAAACGAGAAAGTGATTAACAACGAAGAATGTCACCACACAGTGCCTCAAACTCAGAGCATAATCATATCACAAGGTGAAACATTTGTTGAGGATCACGTCGCTTTTAAAATTCGGTGGCAAAATCTGACATGAAAGTTAGGATAGGAACCTCCATAGTTTGCAACTCTTCTCAAATATTCAGAATGCAAAAAATAGAAATTCTAGATGGAACGTTCTTCTTGCTTGGCCTCTTATAGAGCTTGATATAGTTGATACTCTAGAGAAAACTTGGCTGTATAGACACATGGCTAAGAGCTAAGCACTGCTTTCGGGATGATGATGATCATTTGATAGACAGACGAATAGGGTAGCAACCGACCTCATGATGTAGGCCATGATTTGCTCATCGATGTGAATCCATTGATCTTGAGTGAGTGGAGATGTTGATGTCAACGTAGGAGTAACAGTTGATGTAGAAGATACAATTGATATATCATTTGAGGGGAATTTGATGGTGGGTTGAACATATCCTCATATTCCAAAGGTATAAAGATCATACGACGATGTGAATGCCTGTGCAGCATAGATTTCAACAACTTGGAGTTGAACATCAATTGTTGAAAAATTGAACAACCTGTTCTTGGCCATGTAAGGTCGAAAAATTAATGTTTGATTGATTTCTTGTTTTAAGAAATAGGTTCGATCACTTGGTACGAATCCCTTACAATCACTCACTCTTGATAACAGAGGAAGAAAAGATTAATTGGACTTCTCTTTTGTATAAAAGTGGGTTCTTGATAGCGAAAAGATGCTTCTCTCGATGCTTAAGCCGAGATTGCTTCTCGTTGACGATCAGAATAAGATCACAAAAGCTTCTGATGGTGGCTTAAATCACGAGAATGCAGACACTGATCTCTCTTCACATGATAGCCCAAGATCTTTCCCAAAAAAGGTCCCCTCTTCATAGCCGCTCATGGCTATTTATAAGGTTTCAGCACGTAACCGACGTACTAAAATTGTGGATAGAGGGCGCAACTGCCTCCTTCAATTTATCTCATGTTGGTTACTAGGGTGTAACGTGCTTCTGAAGTTTAGCCCACGTGGCTGACTAGGTCTTCGGAGCTGTTACAGCTGGATCTCCCGCGGATGACGAGCCTCGCTTTATGGCAAGGTTCATCTAATTGGACGAGCCTCAATTTGCAGCAAGCTTCATCTTCTAAGGCTAACTTTTCAGTATAGCGAACTCTGTTTTTACTGACATCGTCTAACGAGCTTCGTATTCACTAACGAACTTCATCTTTGATAGCTGAGTTCAACTGCGTAGTAAGTTTTGTGAATTTCCTTTAGATGAGCCTCGTCTTCACTGACGAGCTTTAAGTCTGATGATGAGCTTTGTTTTTCATTGACGAACTTCATCTCCAATGATGAACTCAGAACCTCATATCCAATGACGAGCTTCGAACCTCGTTTCCAATGACAAGCTTCATCTTTGATGTAAAGTCTCATTCCCAATGATGAGCTTCGTGACGCAGCGAAGCTCATCTTTTGATGTCGAGCTTCGCTGCATGGCGAACCTTGTCTTTTGATGTCGAGCTTCGCTGCATGGCGAACCTCGTCTTTTGATGTCGAGCTTCGCTACGTGGCGAACCTCGTCTTTTGATGTTAAGTCTCGCTGCATAGCGAACCTCGTAGGCGAAGCTATCAGGCGAGCTTCAATCAGTTCAGGCGAGCTAAGTTGTCAGGCGAACTTAGCATTGCAGGTGAACTTTAATGTTCAGCCGAAGTCCAGTCTTACAGGCGGACTTCAAAACATGCTGTGAAGAACGGGTCATAACTTTCAAATCGTAAGTCGGAATTGGACGAATTATATATGAAAATCGACTATCTCGACGAGATGGAGCCGAACAAACCGATCCTAATAGGGTTCGGTTTGCTCCTGTTCTTTTTGCAAAATTCCTTATACTTTGAGAGATATTAGCATTTTTTGTCAGTTTTGAACTTCTTTGCTAAGAATTAAGGTAATTTTTATTGCCTACAGTCCATGATAAATGATCAATAGCCTTATGCGAAGAGGATGTGGTGGCCAATTGCTAGAATTGAGCGGCGGAGGACACGCCGATGAGTTAAAGAGGTGGCCTTGGTCGAGACTGTCGGACATAGGCAACAAAGAGTGTGATTGGAAAATGCCTGATCTAACTGGGAGACTTCGTCGAACACTTGGCGGGCGTGGAGTTTGCAAAAATTTGAGTGCAATAATAATAGGAAACTGCAGGGACATCGATGATGAATTGCAGCAATGACTAATTTTAGCAACAACAGTCATCGAGGCCAGCTAGGATCTCGACGGAGAGGTCAGCGTCAAGGCTGAGGTCTACGATGTGCTCTGAGGTCAACGAGGCGGAGGCACAGGTTGAGGAGGAAGCACAAGCCTACGAGGAGAGAGAGAGAGAGGATCATAGCAAAATCGGCTCTAATCTGACTCAGATTGATATGATCAGAGATGGCTTGGTGGCAATAGGATGGCCGGAGCTTGTGAGGATGAAGGCTGTTTGAAGAGGAAGTTGAAGTTTTGGGTTTGTTTATGATGAGTGGTTGATATTGAAGATGGGTATTTTGGATGGCTAGGATTGATTGGATGTAGAGAGCTCTGATACCATGTTAATTAGAGACTGATAAAATATCGTATATATTGAATATGTATGTACATCAATATATAGATGCAAGCAAGAGTAATTATGGTATTGGAGAACTCATATACAACCAATATATATATATCTTTCCTAAAATAATCAATATTGAAATCCACCAATATCAGTAGATTTAAGTGTAATATTGTCGAATTCCCCTTCTAATAAGTGTTAATTATGTAAGTTAGTGATTTTTAGGTATGAACAATTACCCAAATCAACCATAATCAACATAGAAATACACCAAAATCAATATATTTAAGTATAAGATTGCATAATCTCCCCCTCCCAAAAATGTTAATCATGGTCAAGCCTGTGGTTCTCAGATATGAGCAATTACCAAATTACACAAATCAGTCATAATCAAGATCGAAATCCACCAAATTTAGTAGATTTAAGTGCAATATTGCAACATCCCCTCACCTAAAAAATTTATTAATCATGGTCCAGTCCGCAGGCCCATTTTTAAATTATAAATTTGTGATATTTCGGCCTGATTTTGTTGATCGACGGGCCTGTTTTGATCCTCTTAGACTTTATATCAACCGCAGGCCCATTATTGACTACACACGGCCGTGACCAAAAGGGCCGAGCTCTCATTACAGGAATCATACGTATGACAATTTCAACGGCTGAGGTTTTTCCCAAAAGCATCACGTGCAAGCCCAACACCCCCCTCCCTATAAAAGAACGACGGCTCGCTAGGGTTTCTCGAGGACCACAGATCGTCGAGGCGTCGGAATTTCCCTCGCGAAGAGATGTCGACCGCCGGAGAACTCGCGTGCTCGTACGCCGCCATCATCCTCTACGACGACGGCATCCCCATCACGGTGCTCTTTCTTTCCTTTCCTCCCCAATTTCAAAAATTAGGGTTTTCACGCGTTTTCACGGTTTGTATGGATTTTGTGTTGATTATTGGGTGATTAGGTCACTGGTAGATTTCGGTGAGAAATGAAGATTCTAAAATCTTCGAGGTCTTCAAATTAAGTTCATGATTCTCTTCAGTGTAGTGTGGAGAAGTGAGTGCTTCATCCGCATATAATGATTGGGTTTTATGATTTTCGAACGGTTTGGATTTGATGTTTTTGTTTTCTTAATTCAAAATAGGGAAGTAGATGATGTTTGCACTCGTAAAGATTTGGTTTTTATGATTTTAAAGGTGGATTGTTTGGTGGTATATTATAATTTTTATATGAAATTAAAACTATGTGTACTACTTAGGCTCACATTGACACGGAACAATGTGCATGGCAGTAAACCATCTTGAGTTAAGGACCTGTTTGATTATTTCTTAAAAACCAAAATATAGAAATAAAAACCAAGAAATCTCAAAAAGTACAATTTCACACATTTTCATCCCTAAAACTCACCCACGACATCTAATAAAATATTATTTTTATTCAACAACTCATCCATCACATCTAATAAAATATTATTTTCATCTAACAACTCATCCATCACATCCACCACATCTAATAAAATATTATTTTCATCCACAACATCACTCAACTCATCTCATCTCATATTTAAAAATCACTCACATCATCCAATAAGATTGTGATAACTCATCTCATCTCATTAACATTTTATTTCTTTGTTTTCCTCCCAAAAAGCTAGGAAAACAATTTCCTTAAGTGTGAGTCACATCATCCAATAATATAATGATAACTCATCTCATCTCATCTATTTTCTTATTTTTAAGAAATAACCAAAAAAAAGAAAACAACTTATTACAAGAAATAGGTTTCTTATAATTCATTTCCTTATTTTTTCGGCCAACCAAACAACATCAAAACAAATTTTCTTAAAAAATCACTCACATCATCCTATAATAAGGTGAAAACTCATCTCATCTCATCTCCATTTCTTTGATTTCCCAACCAAACAATCCCAAAACCTATTTTTCTTAGAAATATATTTCATTTTCTTTGATTTCCCTCTTTTCTTAGGCAAACAAACAGCCCTAAGAGTAAACCATGTACATGGATGTGACATACTTCAAATATATTTGATTGTTCATGACTACAAGGGCAATGAATTCGGTTAAATTATGTTAACTGAAAGCCC
>BQKN01062232.1:10254-20697 GCA_022839385.1 Asparagus kiusianus
CTCCCCCCCCCCCCCCAGCTTCCGACTGTAATCTTTTGGGGGAATATTGTTAAGATTCAAGCTGCTAGGTGCAAAGTAACAACGAATATGACTTATTTTTCTGTAGCGATATCTCTAACAACACCTTTGGGCAAGGACTTGATTCCTTTGATTTCTGTTTAGAAAAATTCACATTAAGTTGTGTTATTCGGTATAATCTTGTCCTCCACAGGGTAAAACCTGTTTTTTGGGATACTTATGTGGTAGTTATAGTTCATATTTGACCCCAAATTTCACACTGGCCTTTGTGCACCAGTGAATGCACCTTTCGTCATTAACCTTTTTCTTTATATGTTTTAAAACCAGTGTAAGTTACTAGCGATGAATGTTATCAGTGAAAGTCGGGTATTTATTCTATTAAATTGATGTTCCCAATTTGTCCATTTGCTTCAACAGCATTTATAATTTTTCACTATAGCTCTCTACACTAAGCCTAAGTTGGGCCTCAGCATGAGTTTCTAAAACAGTTTGAAGCAGAAGGTCATATAATATCAGAATATGTAGATAAGTTTGAACCAAGAGAACAAAACTGAATTGAAAGAAATCCACTATAGTCTAAAGGAGAAGACAACTGCTTGTGAGACCGACTACATGTATCGATGCTAGCTTTATGTGTGCTGTTGTCCTTACAGATTTTCCTTCTCTTAAATAATACTAAATATTTTACTTTAAAACAACCAAACTAGTATTTCACTTGGATTTAGGATTAGATGTATGTTCATCTTGATGGGACCTCATTTTGCATGCATTTTTCTTTTACTTAATTCTTTGAACTTGCTTCTGTTGCAGGCTGAGAAGATCACCACGTTAGTTAATGCTGCAAACGTGAAGATTGAGTCATACTGGCCTGGTTTATTTGCGAAGCTTTTCGAGAAAAAGAACATTGAAGACCTTATCCTCAATGTTGGATCTGGTAAGGACACAGTCATATGTTTTGCTTGCTCAATTTGTCTTGTGCAGCAGCGTCTTATAGATATTTTCTCTCTATTTTAGGTGGTGCTGCACCGGCTGCAGTTGCTGCTCCTGCTGCTGCAGATGCTGCTGCTGCTGCTGCCCCAGCTGCCGAGGAAAAGAAGGTAACTTTTCTTTGACACCTTATTTTGATCCTGCATCAAACCTCATAACACGAAGTAACGAGTCTCATAGCGCATGTTTTCAACACTGCTCCTGATTGGATTATTTTATTTGTATTTTACAGTCTAATTTTTTGTGAAGTTTTTTAATTTGTGGCTGAAGGAGCAGTGATTGTATTTTTTTTATTAGACTAATATAATATATATACGGATTTTTCACGATTGTTACCATCACTTGATAGATATTGACTAAGTTATGTACTTCATCGTTTTGGATTTATGGCATATTACCGTATATCTAACTCTTATATTTATTGTCTTTTTACTTCAGGAGGAAACCAAGGAGAGTGATGATGAGGATATGGGTTTCAGTCTGTTTGATTAAATTATCCCAATTTCCATAGTTTTGCAAGCAGTTTGTTAGCAGTTATTTAGTTTCTAGTATAGTATGATCGAGCTATCCGTGGTGAAGTATTTTCTAGTATAGACCTGCTTTTGGAATTTCTTATAATTTGGTTCCAGTTATATATGCAAATTACTGGGTTAATTTTGTTTTAGTCGTTATTTTACTTTTCTTTTGCTTTAATCTGCAGTGCTCATATATCCTGCAGATCTTTCTATTGTTGTTCAGCTCTCTATATTTTATTATTGGAGCTATTTGATGATTAAAATACGAGTAGTGATAACTATGGGATTGGAATCCTCTACTAATATCTACTAATAAAGAGATTTTAGCCTTTGATCTAAGATTTATCGAAGGTCAAGATATTATTTTTATCATCTTCCTACTTTTGCTCACGAGGAGATCTTGGTCTTTGATTGATTAATCAAAGGCCAGGATTCCATTAGAAGATATTAGAAAGCTCCTCGTTAGTAGAGGATCCTAATCCTATTTGGGAGGCAAGGCAAAGCATGTGATTATGCGGTGACCCCTCCATTCCTTTTGGATTTATACCCAATTACTGTGACCTTCAATTGATGGTTATGACTATATAATCATCCCTTTGCTGTTGCAATCTTTTCGGTCCGTTTGCTATTGCTGTTACCTATTTTTTCGATAGCGGAGAGGATTCAAATCCTTTATTTTTAGGCTACGGCATACGTAGCCCAACAAAGTTCGCCTTTGCTCCGACTGTAGTTGCCGTGCGTCCTTCCTCCACTTTCGAAGGTGTCCTCGCATTGGTAATTGCTGCCTGCCACAATCAGCTTCAGTAGCGGCGGAATGGTTCATCCTTCTCCCATAATTAAAACCTACGGAATGGTTCATTCTTCTCCCATAATTAAAACCTATAACGTCTTATTTGATACACGGGAATTTGATCGAAATGAGTGTGAGGATAGAATTCTTATTTCCATTTTCATGTCTAAGTACGATTAGATAATTAAGTGAGAATGAAAAATTATTTTATTTTTGGTATGGATAATTAATAAGAAATCGTTGCATAGTTCATATTGAACTTAATATTTCCATTCCCACTTTTCATTCCCACTTAAAGTGGGAATTCTACTCCCTATCAACTTAACGCTCATTCCCATAGTGATAAGAAGTGGAAATGGCCTTCTAGCTTCAAAAAAGCTGTCATGTTTGCTAAGCATGAATAACAAGTGGGAATATGAGATGTGAGAATGAGTGTTCTATTTCCACACATTTTTGCGTATCAAATGTCTTTGTGATTTACAAGAAATGATTCCATTTTCTTGTCTAGTAGATAAGAGTGCACTTTTTGTAATAGTTATCATTTTTCTTCAACTTTATTGTTAATGGAACATATATAATGATAAGTCAGAAATACAATTTGAAGCTAGATACCACTAAAAAAAAATTTGTGTCAAGGCCCTAAAAATTACAAGTTGATGTGTTTCAGCCCTCAGTATTAATTCTATTATGTATTGGCCTCGAAAGTTGTATTTTACCCGAGTTCCCTATTTCACCCCTCTTTACCCACTAAAAGACTCCATCATCGCCCCATTCTCCCTCTCCCTAAATCTTCATTCTCTACCTTCAACGTCGGCGTCACTGCTAACGTTGTTGCTCCTCCTCCTCTTCTCCTCCTCTCTCATAACCCTAACCTTCACGGCTTCTCCTCCCTCCTCTTCTCCTCTGCTCTACTCTATCCACCTTTAAAAAAGCACATATTTGTATCTCAATTCAAGACCCAACATCTCAAACTTACATCATCCTCCCCTAGCTCCATGGTTGGCGTTGGCGTTGTTGCTCTTCCTCCTTCCCATCCTCCTTCCATTCCCCAAACCCTAACATCGACATCTCACTGGTGTCGTTCTTACAAACAGCATTGGTGGTAAGGGAGGTGAAGCCTTTGATAAGAAAAAATGAGACCGTTATAGGAGAGGGAGGAGGATGAAGAGTTAAGGCTTTGAGGAGAAGTTATTCGATCGAATTTAGGTTTGGGTTTGAAGCATGGAGCAGTATAGGGAGAGAGCTTTGGATGTTGGTATGGATTTGATTAAGGATTTAGGTGTGGATTTGATTAAAGTGTTTGTGAAGGAACTTGTAAAGAAGTGAAATTATTTTGGATGTTCATGTCAAGAACATGTACTTCAAGTCTGGATGATAGTTAGATGCAAGAAAGATATTTGATAAAATACCCGACAATAATTATTTTGTTAGTCAAATAGTTAAATGAACTACCTTAAGTAAATTTGACCTAATATTTGGCCCAATAATAACCGAACTATTTATTAATTATTTGGTTCATTTCCAGCCCTACACATAGGTTATTCTTCTTTTAGATATGATTTAACGCAGCGTGCCACTGTAAGATTTTCTTTTTCAACTTCGGTGGTTCTTTAATCCAAAAAATTAATAATGATAACTTGAACTAAGGGTAATTTGAGAAAAATTCGAGGATATATATACTTTGTAAGTATAAGCATTTCAAATATTGCAATTTAAAAAGGCCTGATTTACATGTTTTCCTTTTAAGAGAAAATTGCAAGTGAGTGGGTTTAATAAATTATTAAACCTCAGTTTAACAAAAAAATAAAAATCTATTATGAGTTTTTGGGTTTCAGAAACCCCCTAAACTAATCACTAAAATAAAGTAACCTCTCCCAAGTTTTACTCCCATATTTGGACTGATGTTGTGTCAACGGTGCTAGCTACTAAAAATTTAAGGACTTTTTGGCCCCTTAATTAACTAGTGCTGATCATTTTCAAAGATAGAATCAAATAAATTATTATCAAAAATCTCCACTTAATATATAGAACTCTTAAAAATACAGGAAGTTAAGAAAAATAAATCAAAAAAGAAAGAAAAAATAGAGTGGAAAAAGAAAAAAAAACAGACGAAAGAAAGAGAGAAGAAGAAGATTTCGAAGTGTTAACATTAGTTCGTAAATATTATTATCTAGATGCAATATCACAATAAGAAAGACCCTAAAGATATTAAATTTAAGAAGAAGATTCTTTTGGTTTGTAATTTTTGTTTGAACTCAAGTGCGCATTCTTTTTGGTTGGGAATGTGTATCTTCATGTATCAGCCAAGTTTTGTTTAATTTAGCTGACTGGATTACTATTATAATTAACAGTAATCCATCCTTTCTCTCAAAAAAAGAAAGACCCTAAAGATATTAAATTTAAGAAAAAGAAAAAAAAGAACGAAGCGCCTCACAACCCCCCTGACGAGTTTTAACATAGAAAAACCCTTTTCATGTAGGAACTTTACAAGTTGTCTCTGTACTCACGTTCGATTCAAACTCAACCAAATCCAATATACATAACACAGATAGAATACGAGAGATACGGCTAAAATTTCACTTTAGCTATAAAGTGACACACACTAACCAATAAGATCTAAACGGTGACACATGTAACAATAACACATATAAATTGACACACTTAATAATTTATATCTACTCCGGTTGCTAGAGTTTTGGTTTGACTGCGAAAAGTATAAATTTTTACATATATAGTCCTCATATCTCTCACACTTATATATTTACCTTCCAAATTTTAAAATATCTATGAAAAAATTCATCCCCCCCCCCCCTCCCCGATCTGCTTCATCCTCTACTTATCTTACTCCCTCTCCTCTTTCCTCCTTCCCAAAATCCACACATTCACCTCTCCTCTCCCTTCATCTTCGCTAGTGTTTCTCTCCTTGACCTCTCTCTATTCTCTTATCTCAATCTTCTCCTCCCCTTCCCTCCTCTCCTTTCCTCTCTCTCTCTCCTCTCTCTCCCCTCAAACACTAACTTAAAAGTGGAGAAGGGAGTGGAGGAAGTGGAGGAGAGAAGAGGAGGTATCAAATACGCTTTATTTTACATTGATTCTTACCTAAATTTACTAGTTTCTTCATTATTTATAACAGTTCTTTACTTAGGTGAGTGGAATTTATCTATTTCATACATACTCATTCCCAAACTTTTCGGAATAAATAAAATGGCTGGAGTCTTTGGAATGACAATTGAAATATTTATTACGTTAGCGAAATCTTATTTGTTTCTGTTTCATATCACAGCAAGATGGACTTTACCTAGGATGAGAATACACCAATTATTAAATCTTGGATGGAATTTTCTTTTGCCTATTTCCGATGAGAGCGGTGAGAGAGAGGTTGAAAAGTAAGAGAGAGTTGGGTTTTTTTTGTAAATATTTTAATTTCGAGGATATATTTGCAAGTGTGAAAGATATGAATGGTATATATGCAAAAATCCATAACTTTCTTGCACATCAAAATTACAGCGACCAGAGTAGGTTCAAAAGGTTAACTGTGCTAACTTGTAGGTGTTATTATCGTCAGCGTCGTTTTTTACGTTTTATTGATTAGAGGGTGTCACTTTATAGGCTAAAATTACGGCGACCAGAGTGGTCTTCCTATACGCCACCATGACCCACTTGTATGAGCAGCACCAATGACGTTCTTGCTAATCTACATGGTTTTGATTTTATATATTGCACATTTTTATTTGATATAATGCCCCGCATTTAGTTCCAAAAACAAAATCGCACGAGATGCAACATATACGTATATGTAGATCTCAAAAGACCAAGAATGACTATATTAATCATACCAACGGAAAAAGAAAAAAAGAAAAAAAAAAAAAAGACATCACGATATCACTATACAATGTCTCTCGCCCACCCACATTTTGATAACTGCAATATTAACACAAAGACCCAAAAACATATAGCCTAGTAATCCTACACATACCAGAGTCTAAAGGGGCAAAAAAAAAAAAAATAGAACGAAGTACCTCGCACGCTGCTGGCTCTAGACTTCGAGAATCATATAGGAGCCGCGCAAGTTGTTCTAAAATGCCCGGTCTGGTTGCACCTGCTGCAGTGCACAACCCTCTTCACCCTCCCTCGGTCCTCCGCCCTCACCCTCTTCTTCCTCGGCCTCCCCGGCGGCCTCAGAGACTTCGGCGGGTTAATCAAAACCTCGACCTTATCCCCTCCTCCGTCCTCCAAGCTCAACTCCTTCCACAAGCTCTTGTCGGGGATCGGATGAATAGTCTGCGAGTAGGTCTTCCTGTACGTCGTCACGGTGAAGCAACTCTCGGTGTATCTATGCACGTTTTGCCTGCAAGAGAGCAGCGCGGCTACCCCGTGCGCACAGGGCAAGCCGTAGAGCTGCCACCCTCGACAGAGGCAGCAGCGGTTTCTGATGTCGACGATGTTCGACCCCTCGTGCTGGGAAACGACTTCGAATTCTGCTTCGTTCGCCCTCCCTACCTGGTACCCCCTCGCCCTCTCGATGGCGTCTGAGACTTTCCTCTCGGCGGAGGGGACGAGGATCGTTGACCACTGCATGCTCATCTCTCTTCGCTCGTTGAACCACGTCATCAACTGCCGCCTGATACACTCCATCATCTGGATTATCGGTAGTCCGGATGCTTCTAGAATCCAACTGTTGAGTGATTCTGCGATGTTCGCCGTCAGGTGTCCGTATCTAGTCCCTTCGAAGTACGCGGTCGCCCATAGCCTTGGAGGGATCCGGCGAATCCAAAAGGCAGCTTCTTGCGAAATCTCTTCGATCTCTAGCACCTTAGCTTCAAACTCGATGACGGTCAGAGCATGGGCCGCCTCCCAAAGAAGGTTCACCAGCATCGTGTTGCTGAACTCCTTCCGGAAGCTATCGCTGAGGTGGCGCATGCAGAAGCCGTGAAACGCAGTGGGGAAGTTGAAGTCAACTCCGTCGACGATACCCTTTTGCCTATCGGATAAAATAGTGAGCCTCGGCATGTTCTCGGTGTTGGTTTCAAGGAGAGCGTGGAGCTCCGATAAGAACCATATCCAATTCTCGTCGCTCTCCTCATCAACAACGCCGAAGGCCAGAGGAAACAGAGCGCCGTCGCCGTCGAATCCAGTGGCAAAGAGTAAAGTCCCCAGGTATTTGCTCTTGAGAAGAGTGCGGTCCAGGCCTATCAAAGGACGGCAAGCGTTCACAAAACCATATATCGAAGCGTAGAACGAGATGAACAAGCGCTTGAAACAATTATCCTCGGGGTTCCCATAAACCGAAGCGATACTCCCAGGGTTTGTCCTCTTTACTTGCTCACAGTATTGTGGCAAGAGGCGGTAGCCTTCTTCAAAAGAGCCTCGAACAGCTGCCATGATTCTTTCTTTCCCTCTCCAAGCTTGCTTATAAGATAGAGTGATCCCATGCATTCGATGAATCTCCTCCAAGATCTCCTTCGGCTTGTAATGAGGATTTTCACGAAGCCGCTCCTCAACAGAATTGGCAACCCACTGAACTGAGGCCTGCTGGTGCCCTAAATGGTTGATTCCGCTACAAGTGTGAGTCTCGTGGATAGTTCTGATGGTAAATGTGGGCACACCGGGGAGCTTAGCAGCGTGAATTCTCCACGGGCAACCCTCAGCAGCACACTTAGCAGTGAACCGAGTCTTGTCGGACTTGACGGTTTGAATCTCAAAGTGGCAAGCGATTGCTGCATCTCTTAAAGCCCTTCGGCAGCTCTTCACGTCGGGGAATTCTTGGCCAACGGCGAGCTCATGGTTAGGGTTCACAATAACCCGAGACTGGAGCACCGAAGGGATCATAAGCTGAGAGTGCTGAGGGGAAATTTCATGTGCAGACTGGAGAGCGAGCTCATGAGACTGGTCCCGATCATGATTTTGTGCTTCAAGGGCAGACAGGTCATGGTGGGCCTCAGCTAGAGCCAGCTCTTGGTTGTCCGAGAGGCCGAGATCGTGGTTTTGAGCGTCAAGGGTTTCTGAATCAGGGTCTTGCGTTTGGCCAAGCGCAAGCTCATTGTTTGTGTCATGTTCCTCATGAGGATGATGATGTTGATGTTGATGTTGATGGTGACCAAGAACGAGATGATTACCATCATGAGGATGGCCTAGGCCAAGTTCATGGTGGCCGTGAGTTTGGCCGAGACCAAGATCGTGATGGTCAAGACTGAGGTTGTGCCTCTGGTTAAGGCCCAAGCCATGGCTCTGGCTGATGACAAGGTCGTGGCTTTGGCCAAGTGCGAGGTCAGGGTTCTGACCAAGAACTAAATCATGGTTCGCCATGGAGATGGTCGTAGATCAGTAAGCAACTGAGTTCTTCAAAACCTGGTCACAAGAAACAATAAAAAAAAATGCAACATCTTGAGCGAGACTCTCATAAACATGCAAGCAAAATCAGCCAAGGAACTGAGAATAAAATCCAGAGTATATCAGCGAGCTACTTGGGACAGCTGCAGTAAAATGACTGAAAACAGGAAACAGAGAATACAAAATAATTTCGTTCACAAGAAGAACCAAAATGTTCAGCAGCTTGATTGAAAATACCCTAACTATATTCTGAAGAATCAGGCAAGAAAAAACAATAAAAAAAAACCGATATTTATCTGCGAGCTCGCATTGGAGAACAAAACCAATATTTGAAAGTGATGGAAAAACTAGGACTACCGATATAAACTCAAACAATACGGCAATTTATCTAGCTTTCACCTCTCAATGCTCTCACATCAAAACCTCATAAACTCCTAAACATTAGGAATTCAAGGTCAAGGTGCCATTTTCCTATCACAAACAAGTTGTAAGAGTCTAGTCAGAGATGCAACAAATTCCGTCGAGCATTCTAAATAAATATCGGAGCAATTAACTTAAAATGCATGCACCCTCGCAAGTGGGATCAAAGTCCCCACACAAGTGGAAACCAGATGAGTTCAAGCTCTGAATAGAATCGATAACTCTAACATCAGAAACAAAGATTGGATCTTTAGCTCCGTCAGAAATAAATAACGCGAGAAAGACCCCACAACAACAGCAGCAGCAACGACAACAGACCGCGAGAAGTTCAAACATCCCATAAAAACCGTATCAAATTACTGGAGAACAAACACACAGTGAACAAGGAAAGAACTTATTATAATCAAAGCCTCGATACGCTCCGAACAATTAAACCCAAATCCCCATGAAGAGAACCCCATCAAAATCCAAACTTGGACGCGAAAACCAAAGGCCCAAACCAAAAACCATAAAATATCAGATCTTTCCGCTTACAGCACTAAACCACACCTCTCCCCGCTACAGCGTCATGAGGGGAACTCGCCCAAGATCCGATCTTTTGAGAGGGGGGGACGAACGAAGAGCCCCGATCGCTGAACCCAGAAGGGAACTGGAGGATCGCGCGGAGATCTGAGAGAATCGACCTCGGGTTGGCCTTTTTTTTTTTTTTTTTTTGAAACGGGGAAAGAGCGGGTAAATTGCAGGGCAAAAGAGGGAAATCGAGGGAGGAGAGGGCAGAGAGAGAATTTCAATAATGAGAAGAAGAAGAAGAAGGAGAGAGATTGAGGTTTTTAGAGCGAGGAGGGCAAAAGGGCAGAAGGGGGCTACGGCGATGGGAGGAGGAAATGAGGGGGCATTTAGGTCAACACGAGGGAGATCCCTCTTATCTTTTGTGGGGAGATTACAAATTTACCCCTCATCAAAAACCCTAATTGCCCCTCGGCGTGTATTTTTGCCCTTGGGCTTTTTGTTGCTGGGTGGACTCAGTTGAGGAGCGTGATCTTTTAATTAGCAATAATCGTAAAAAAAGTTTTTTTTTTTTTCTCTGTAACTCTTATTCTTCTCTTTTTGGGTTCCTCTAGTTTATTTAAAACTTGGGAAAAAAGCTTCCACGGCGCCCCCCCCCCCCAAAAAAAAAAAACCAAGTGAACATGTTTCCCATCCCCAAGACTTAGTCAATGTGCGTTTTACCCCTAAAAATAAAGAAGCTGTTCTCTGAGCCCCCAAAACACAAAACCCAATACATTAAAACACGTGAAGACCATAATACCCTTCCCTCTCTCTTTCTTTTTTTATTAAAATATGATGAGGGTTATTTTATTATTTTTGTTGTTCTCTCTCTCT